>JACN01112666.1:0-17155 GCA_000787155.1 Scartelaos histophorus | reverse complement strand
TATTTCAAATACTTAACTCAAGACCAAGCTCAACCAGTATTCCTCCCGAACGGTTTCCCGTTGCATTGCCGCGGGCAGAGTGAGTCGGGTCCGGAGAGCAAAGTGTTTTATAAGTGTATCCCCATTGACATGTATGCGCAACAGTTGAACTCTCACTCTCTCTCCCTGTGCATATGAATGATAATGATAAAATCATGTTGAAAAAAAGGCAGAATAAATTTGTGGCGCTTGGTTTTCATTCTCTGGCACTGTACCACTGATTGGTCTTTGTATGGGAGACACTGGTAAAAGATACATTTTGAGAGAGAGCTGACAAGTTGGCAACAAACTTACAAAATCGGATTTGTTTGAAAGTCCAGTTTCTTTCCAGTCAGGCCATGCACCTCCCTAGCACAAAGAAACAAATGTAAGCTCTCAGTACATTGGGGCTTGCCACTTATAATCCCGCTCTGACTGTAATGAACTATCTGCACACACAATACAACTCTTTGTCACAGTGTTATTGAACTCTGGCTGGGCTCAGCTTGAGTGGTCAAAGAAAGGCAGTAAGTGAATGAGTCTTGCTGCTGCAGATACAGGTGAGCGATAAACACTATAAAACGGAGTCCACGTTTCACTGTGTCTCTTTGCTGTGGGTTGTACAACCAGTTATATCGTTATTTTGTACAGAAGGCTCAATGGCTAAACAATAATTAAAAAAAAAGGTTGTTTCCTTGTGTTTACATTTGGAGTAAAAGGAGTTAAATGTTAGTGAGTTACACCTCTTGTGAACCTTGAGAACCAAAAAGCAGTGCTACAACGACAACCAAAAATATATATTTAAAACATTGTGAGGCAAAAATTGTGAACTGGATAGCGTAATTATAAATAATGCCAAAATCTCATCTTGTTGATCTACTCTTGTATCTAGTAGTTCATTCCTCAAGATGATACTTGTCCATAGACTATATACAGTATATTATGGACATAAACTAGCCGCCACGTTCCAGCTAGGAAGTGAGCATGGGACTATCGACTCCAATTGACTTTATTTTGGTCATGCCTCTGCTGCAGTTAGCCTCATCATTTTGGTCTGTAAATAAATTCCTACTGCTAATATGGAACTTGGCCCAAATCGCCGAATAACTACTAGTGTCTGTGAGCTTCATTTGACTGGAGCTATGGGTGACGTCACGCTGCCTTAGTCCACGTCTTTGCACAGTGTCTCGTCCCACCTCTATTGAATGGTTGATGATAGAAATGACCAATAAAAATAGAAATGGCAACTCAGGTCTTGGAGAGCAATTAGTATTTCACATGATAAAATAAAATACCCGTCTATCAATACAATATGGCTGCATGAGACATAGATACAGAGAAAAGTCCACTCCGTAGAAGCTTTGACTTTGTTCCATTGATAACCTCAGAAAAGAAAAGGCCAAACTTTTAAATGCTCAAACTATTTTTATTTTTGTTTTGTTTATGGCACTCAAAGTATAATTTCAATATAGTGTGACCCATGTCAAAAAACAAATCAGTATTCAAATCTCAATGGGTTTACTCAGAGCTTTCACTGAACTTCCTTCAACTTCCTTCAGACAGAAATGATTGAAAGTACCGAAGATCTTTCTCTCAACGGCCTTTACTCCGTCCTCACTTTTGTTGCAGATAAAACGCTGCGCTGCTTTTCCGTGCACTGACTCCAAACACGGGGCTCCTGATGAAAAGAGTGCAAAGACTTGGACTCAGAAAGAAAATAGAAAAAAAGAATATAGAGAGTGGGATAAAACCCTCAGTCTACCTTAATAAAACACAGCCAAAGAGCCTGACACCGCTAGCCCTGAGCTGCGATGAAAGCCGACAGACCAAGGACTGTAATCAACTCCGCACACACACACACACACACACACAGACACACACACGCAACCCACACGCACACGCACACACGCAGCATCTCAATCGTATCGCTGTGATCTAAAAGCATCAGAGTGAGAAAGGGCCTGACACCGGCTTTATGTTTAGTCTTTTTGTTGACACTATTATCTTGCTCCTCTGTAGACTTCTGTAAATATAAAACTTTAGACTATTTAAAGTCTGGGGAGATTTAGAAAGCCACTTCTGTCACTTTATCAGGCAAGTTCAAATTGCTTATTGATACTTTGCGGCTAATGTTGTCAACCTTCCCTGTGGGTGTGATGCTAACTGAAATCATCGTTCTGACTGAAGTTCTGTTACGCAAGTTAGAGTTAAATCTGGGCTTTGTTTTAACACAATTAAAAAAAACAACAAAACAAAATAAGGTGTATTTTTTGTAGGATGAAACACTGAAGGCATAATTAAAGGAGATTGTTTTTTTGTTTTGTTTTGCCCATACAATATTGTAAAAGCAACAAAATCAAACTGCATTGTGGTGTCTGCATAAAATTATACAACAATTGAAATGATTGCAAAGCAGGAAGTAGCAGTGATGCGCTATTAGCATGCTGGCCGTTTACTCGACCTGTTTTTTGTAAATACTGATGTTTGTTCTTTTCTTGAACTCCTTATCAGCATTTTACATTTAACTATACATTCAGACCTCATTTTTTGGAATACAAATGCACAGAATGCGTCAGTTTTGACTGGGATTAAAATATCCTTAGTGTATTTCCAAACAGAGCCTTTTGAATATTCATGCTCCTTATGTATACCGTATGTGCGCAGTCTAAGCTGTGCACGCTTGATTACATTTACTATATTGCAAGGATAGCTTTCCTGCCTGTGGATTATTGCACTTTAAACACATGTGGGAGGTATATGAAGGTCTCCATATGGTACTTATGATTGGATTAGGGGTCTCACTACTGTCTAATTACAGATATGCTTTTACACACACAGCATGGATAGTAGAGAAGCGTCTACTAAGCTTAAGTTGTCTTATTTTTTCATTTAAACTTGATTTTGTCATGGGGTTTTCTGTGCACAATTTGTTAAAGATTTTAAACATAATATTACTGGACCAACCAAGAAACAACATCATTTTGGGATCAAGGACACTGCCTGCCTGCTTGGATAATCTTTTACAATAGCCATTTGGTTAGCTGTCTATTGTTGGAAAATACAAACTACAATCATATTCTTGTCACGCTGACCTTTTTTTCGAGAATGTTATCTACAGTATGTTAAATATGTCCTCTTGGATAGATTTCACCTCTTTAATGCCTGCTTAAAACCAGCTTGGGCCATTGAGATGTGTGCTAAATGTCAAACTTACATCTCAGACTGACTTTTTAATGCTCACTGACTGTGCTGTGTTAACCAGTGTAGTCACTCATTGGTGCAACGAACAGCAAAAAGCCAAAATTTGATTCTTAGGCTTAATCTTAGAAATTTAATTATTTGACTTTATTCTTCACAGTGATTTGATTTTTACTGATTTATGATTTTAATAGTTGTAGTTTAGTTTACTTGTAATAACATCATTGTACTCTTTGGATTCTGTGTTCACCTAACTAAGTTTTTACCTGAGAGACCCATGAATCACTAGTTTATCTGGAAACATGGTTGCTCTTTAAATTAGTTTGCACTACTGTGAGATAAAGCTAAAATTACAAATTCCAGCCACATGGGGCCAGAAAAGATAAACATTCTATCTAGTCAAGATTTTGGTATTTACCCAAGAAAAGGCCAAATCTGAGCTCCATAGTCTTTCTGGGGAACAGCCTCACTGCCTGTTTGATTTTGCTATAAAATTAAACCAAATTTTTGTGTCTCTATCTAAAGTTATTAATTGATACTTTACAGCTGTCATCAACATTGTTTGGGGGTGTGGAGCTAATAAAAAAAACCTCAAATTAGACTTTAATCTGATCTTTATTTTAACAGCTCATTGTGCGTTTAATCAAGGCCCAAAATTACAGTTACAGTTAATTGTTTTTCAATATGTCACTCTTTTTGTTGCAAATAAAACACCTAAACAGGACCATGAATGCTTCTGTTTAAATCCATTTTGTGTTTTCAATCAGTTTTAAAACATTTTTCTCAGCGTTTGCTACCATGTGCATTGTGTCATTCCTAAACATTCCACCATTATAGATACATGTAGAGCATTCCCTGCATTATGCCACTCACTGCAAAGTAGAAATACATGAAATCCTTCCTGGTTTACCATCTCCACATCTGAGTGCTCATCTGATGTATTCAACAGCGAACAAAACACGCCATTTGCATCCGTTTAGCTAAAAAAAAAAAATATAAAAAAAAAAAAAAAAAAAAAAAAAGAAGCAAAACACACACAGCAAAAACATATGGGCCAGTGTCTCGCTTCATTTGCTTCCTGCACTCAGCTGACGACGGCGATTCAGACAAGCAACCCACTGCTTTTATTATCATATTATCATCTTCCATTTACCCACCACTGACACTGGCTTCGCTGTAGAGACGACCACAGCCCCACGCGTCATTTGGACACTTTGCATCTAAAAGGCTAAAAGTTTATACTCACTTCCTGAAAACCACTCCACCAGCACTCCCACCACCCAACATCCCATAATTAGCCGCTGGATTAAGGTGCGCCTTACAGTTAAGCAGATCGCAGCCGCGCATTTTAATTAACGTAATTAGACTTCCTATCTGTCTCCTTGCTCCGTTACTCACGCTGGTAAATGCATAATATTAGGCAAAGTGGGAATGAGATGGCGCGCTGCCTGGAGTGCACACGAGACAGGAAAAAAGTGGGAAAAGTTCATTGCGCTTGAACTGAGCTAGTTTAGCCTTAAAATTATAGTTTGTAAATTAAGTTTATGCATTAACATATTCTTTGCTGATATCAGAAAGGAAGAATGCTGATGCTATGGATTCTTTAATGGTATCAAAAATAGCATTAATTTTATAGTTAGTGAGCTCAGGACTGTTGGGTTAAATCTCCAAGTTATAAGTTTGGACAACAAATTTCATCTGTATCATTATTATAGCAAAAACAGAAAAATACCTATTGTGATTACAATGGTGAACACACAAAAATATAATATTGATACTTTGCTTAAGGGGCTCTGCATGTATGTCTATGGTGGTGATGCACTATGCAGTATGTGTAGGGTAACTGCTGAATTCTTGAGTCAGGTTTAAGCAGAATATTCCACTGTTCAAATACTGTGCGTTGCTATGACGACATTGTTGTTAACATTTAACTTTCGAATTCTCAAATTGATTTTTTTCTGTCTGGTGGTGGAGAAAGCTTTTACTCACCTTCCTATTTACCACTATAATTGCTATTTATCCCCCAGTGAACCCACACATGCCCACAGACACTCAGTGAATTTTACACATCGTTTATCTCGAAATAGTTAGCGATTTTAGCCAAGGGTTTAACCCAACAGCTCAAAGGTTAAAGATCATCAGCAGTAATTGTTATAATGATGGTGCAAATAGCTCGTTAAACAGGCTTTCCGCTCGACTGAGTATTCTCTGCAGTGGGCCGAACCTAATGCAGTGAATGGACACGCCAATAACTGTTTTTGCAATTAAATATAGTCTCCTTGTTGCCCTCTGACTTGCTTTTATCCCCGGGAGTGGACAAATCAATACAAAACTAACCCTTACATTAGGCTTTGTGGTCCCATCTGTCTTTAGCTGTAATTTTGCTATAGATATACAGATTTAGTAGCTTTTATGGACTCCCACTCAGGGTGCTAACAACACAGAGGCCCCATTGCCACTACCAAAATGGTTCATGGCCGGTGTAAAAGCGGGGAAATAGCTGGTCATTATACACGATGTTGCCTTCAAAGTCCCATTGCAAAAAACAGAAGCTTTGTGAAAGACAATGGGTGCATAATATATCAATGGTTGTCCAAGGGAAGATAAAGGAGACTGGAGCATAGTAGAGGTTTTCAGTCATTTGTCTATGTGGTTGTACCCCCTTAAGTCAGAAGAAAGCAGTCTTGTTTCATCTAAGGTTTCCAGGCTTTGGTTTTCAGTTAAAACGTTGCCTTGAGATTCAGAGCAGTTTGAAAGAGATTTTGGTGGCTTTAACTCTGTGCCGAGTATTACAGGCAGAGGTTTTACATGATCCTTGGATGTTTTAATTGAGAAAATGACGAGTTATAAAGTTTATTTCACTTAAAGGTGGATTGTGTAACTTTTCTGGTGAGGGTCCGTCACCTGCTTGTTTCTATGTCATTGCCTGCCTGGAATATTCCGTAGTATGACATGAAATAGCCCTACATTAGATTTATTCTATTGCAGGTGGTCTTATAGCACACAAATACCTAGATGAAACAGACATTCTGACTGTGAGCGGAGTTACCTCTACACAGATCTGACCTGTGACTTCTGGTTTGGTGGCGGACCCTCCATCAGAAAAGTTACTCAATACACCTTTAAAAACACTATACTTGATTTTATGATCCAGAACTAGTCCATTTAAAACTCTGTCTTGGTCAAAAGCGATTCCTCACTTTGCATTTCAAGGATCCTGATTATTTACCATGTTTCACAACTTTCAAAGACAGCCATTGTAATACTAACAACCACTAGCATGCTAACAGCGCATAAACTCATTATTCTTATAATTAGATGCTGATAGCACTCAATTAGATGCTGATAGTCAAGCGCAGCTTGACCAAGGTGACCAAGGTGACCAAGGACCATAGTTGTAATAGGAGACAAAAGACACATTTTGCTCAGTTGCATGGTAAAACTTTATTTTTTTTGCAAGCTAAGGTCAGTGCCTTGGCAGAGGTCTGAGTGTTGTTTTTCAGAGGGCCTTAAGTAAATATTTGTCAGCAAGAATTTGCCATCATACTTATACGTTTTCTGTGTTTTTGTCTTGTTTTTGCCAACAGTGTAACAACAGACTGTGGAGATCAAAGCTTGTGAATGTGTAAAAAGTGCTTCTAATCAATTGAAAGTAAGAACCTGGTTCTGAAGTGAAGTTGAAACAGCGTCGTACTTTGAAGCAACGATTAAAGTGTTTTATTCTGTGACTAATACCCCACACCTGTCACTTGGGCTCTACTGTATTTTAACCAAAAGGGGACAGACTTATGCTCCTATTTGTACACGTCTGGGGCACATTTAAAGTGGAATAACTTGACTAAATGAAAATTCAGTGACTAGCCAGAAATGATGTATTTAGAAACGATCTGGAATGGGATAAATATTTTACTAATGTATTAACTTATACATTTTGTATATGCAAAATTGACTCTTGTGAGATTTAAGCCATGTTATAATGTTACCTCATCAAAAATGTACATAGAGTAGTGTTTTGTTTCATTCACACATGTTCGAGTCATTTTTTATTATTTATTTATTATTTATTATTATTAGTCATCTCCAAAGCTCATAATCCTCTGTTCCACCTTGTGATGTCATGAAATGGTAGTTTTCAAATTAACAGCTTTTATCTTTGGGTCAGTAGAGATCGGTGATTCCAGGGCTGAAATCGTCCAAATGATTTTAGTGAAGGTGTATTTTAGTTTAAAAACACAGTGGAGCTCTTCCTGTATTGCCACATGAAATTATGAGGTGGAACAGAGTGTTATCCATTTGAGATAACACTTCCCTAATTTTGAGCAACACGTGGTCAAAACTGCGGTAATTTTTTGATACAATATGGCCGACTTCCTGTTCATCCTAGAGTCATGCTCCAATTCATTTTTTTGGCTTGTTTCAATGTTCTCTACCACTGTCCCGAATTTTGTTTGCCTGTGACAAACTTTGGGTCCAATTCTAGGTGGCGCTATAGAGTCTGGTCACTTTGGGCATTGTCGCAATGCCCGCTTTATCAAAATTTCGCAGGACCGGTTGATTTGATACCCCATGTGAGACTTTTCGTTGACGTTCAGGGGGTCAAAAATGCGATAATTTCGTCGGAAAAAAAATAATAAACCTGAAACGAAGAACAATAGCTTCATCACAGGCCAGGGCTAAATATGCAGGATTTGTGTGTTTAAACATGTGTGAATGAAACCAAACAACTCTGGGTGTGTTTGTGATGAAGAAATAACGTTATAACATATAGATCAGAAAATAGTGCCCTTCAGAAAAATTCTGCATAGATTTATACTAACAATCACTGAATTATGCCATCATAAATATGTGATTGGGCTGAAATTAAGCTCCTAGTCAATGTTTGTAAACAAATAAGACAAATCATCTGTCAATCATCTCAAGCATACACTAAAATGCCATTAGATGCATTAATGCAGTGACACATTGGTTTTGACTCAAATCACAAGCTTATGAATCATAACTAAAGTGAGATACAGACAGATTCTCTTTTCATGTGCATGAAGGCAGTGGTGAAGTTTAACCAATAAGGTTACACAGGATTGCAGTCCAACGATTCTACTTGCTTTGTACGCATGCAAATTTGTTCTATTGAACACAAAAGTTGATGTGTGTATGTTTGTGAAAGACTATAACTATGGATTTTCGTTTATTTCCGTCCAACACTATTCGACAGAGGTTATGAAGTTCAAGTCGAAGTTGTCAAAACATTTCTGGGCACGCTCTCTCTCTTTGTCTGAGTGGCGGTGTGTCATTGAGCGGAGCTGGCGGTGCAGCTCAGTCAGTCTGGGAGAGTTTCTGAGCTGTGACTTTCTTCGAGCCGACAGATGAAATTTGTGGCATTTGGCTGTCGTCCTATCGATCCAGCACTCACTGTCATTTATGCAAACTCCTCCAAGGACCTGATGAGATCGACCCAAAGGAAATGAGGAAAATATCAGCGCTGCACACAGGCTCAGGCACACCGACTGCACTTGATGTCACATTGTCAGGAAATTGAAAAACTTGTCTGAAGTTTCCACCGCACAATAACAACTGTGATGTTTGAATCAATTTGGAAATAAGATGCTTAGTCATTTGTCTCTGCAGTATAGCATTGTATCTATTTTTGGTCAAATAAGTAAAGTGGACTCCAAATTTGATGCCTTGGATTAATGCATAGAAAAGAATGTGTCTGGTGTCTGTTTCCATATCATTATTAACAAATCCAAAGTAATTTTTAATGTTTTGAACGGTCAGAAGTCCTCACAATGGCAGGAAGTGAGCATGGGGACGCTTCCAGCTCCATCGGCTCTAGCTCCAATTGACTTTACACTGAAAAATTGTCACCCCTTTCCGTGTAACTGTTAAGTTGTTCAGACTGACCCGCTCTACATGATCCTGGTGTTTTTATTTTGCTATTTTCTCCGTAAATTCGCTCATATAACTGCTTGAAAGTTACCAGTAATACATGGCACGGGGGAAAGAACCTGTACTTTTAGCTGCAAAATCAACCAACATGCCTAATATGTGGAAATGATCAACTGTGACAAACCTCATGACATCTGAATTTAATGTTTGAATTATTTGTGCCACAAGATCTTGTCCCATTGTGAGATAAAATTGCCACGAGACTCCACACATGAGGAAAATTACCTCCTGAGATTTTTTCCACCATGTGATTACATTTGGATTGTACAATAAATTGGTTCATAGGGTTATATCTCTTGAGAAGCTGCCTTTCCAAATAAGCATTGCTACAGGAACTAAAACTAAAATTGTGAACTGGATCTCACAATTTATTATTTATAAATTGTGTCAAAATCTTATCTTGTCTCGTTTTCACAGACCTAATTTCACGTCTTGTCTCGTTTTGCGGGAATCGAGTTTCTTCATCCGCTCCTGTTGAACCCACAAACCAGTTATTACATCATCAAAATCAATGGAGACACATCTTTTCCTTTTATGTCTTCAGGTCTTGTGAGTCTCAGTCATAAGTGCATTTGTCAGACACTACTGGCTTGACGAGTTGACAGGTGCAGTGGTCTGGCGCTGCGCTCAGACAGGTGCGGTGGTCTGGTGCTCCGCTCAGACAGGTGCAGGTGAAGTGTAGTATCCACAGAACCAAGATGTGTACGTCTGTTCACAAAGCCTCTCCGGATGGATCGCCGTGTCGCATCCTCACACCATTTGTCTGCTCCTTTCAACCCCGCGCTGATAAGACCCTGAATAATTTAAATGTCTCCTCAATTTATTTTAGAGCAGATTTCCTCAGGTAATTCATTTTTCTCATTTTACGCCTTTTCTTTTTTGTTTTTGTTTGAATGAACACATTGAGAAAGTGACATAAGTGGCTGCACGCTGACAACTTGATTGTTCTTCATGTACATATGGAGGTAGAACATGGGATTTTATTTATAGTTTATTGCTTTTATCCATTTATTGCTATTCTGTGTTTTTTGCTCTTATTTCCCTTTACAGGTTTATTGTTTTAAGACTAAGTGAGGGTTTATTTCATCATTATTTTATTATTGTTGCTCTTACGATGTGTCTGTGCAGCACTTTGGAAACCGTTTGTGAAATGTGCTATATAAATAAAGTGGATTGGATAGAACATGCAGTGCAGGCTATGGCACTGTTAAATGATGACGTCTCTTTCAGGTCCAAACGGCTGCAACTTCACAGCTAATTTCTGCTGTTATCATCAAAAAAGGGAGAATTAACTTTCAGAAATGTCTGTTTAATAGACTGTATAAAGAAGTAGACTAAGGGAGAGTTAAGTCACCCATTGCGTTCAGCTCCAGTCAAATGAAGCCAGCAGTTACAGGGGCAAATCTGAAGCCAATCTCCGTATTAGGAACATTAATTTTTCAAACACACTTGTGAAATATGAACATTTTAAGTCCAAAATGACTAGGCTTACGGCAGCACAGAGAGGGGTGACAATATTCCAATGTAAGTCAGTGGGAGCCAGGGGCAGAAGGAGCCTGAAGCACTTCTGTGTCTGCCACCTGCTTGTTTTCTTGGAAATGCTTTGTCTGCAGTATGATATTAAACTCATGGCAAATATAGTGAATTATCTTCCAGAAATGTACACAGTGCCCCTTTAATTATGTATATGCAGCTTTTTTCTGTACAGTGTGACTAAATATTTTGGCTTGGTGCCTCAATTGGCCATTTACCTCTAAACCGGAAGATCCTTCACTTCCTGTACTCTTTTCAGTCCACTACATGGTCCCTATTAGTCAGTCATTGTCACAGCTTCACTGCATCAGAATTACAAGCTGCTTATATTTCCAGTAAAATGTAGCTCATTTTACCCTTTGGTTGTTTTTTATTACAGAGGACATGTAGTTGTCAGCTTGCAGCAAGTCTACAGAGAGAAAGTTGTCAGTCCGCAGCTTTATTCTCACTGTGGGGCATTCAAAGTGGATTTCATTGTTTCATATATCACTCCCCATCCCCTTTTTCTT
The DNA here is from genome assembly GCA_000787155.1 of Scartelaos histophorus. Taxonomy (NCBI): domain Eukaryota; kingdom Metazoa; phylum Chordata; class Actinopteri; order Gobiiformes; family Gobiidae; genus Scartelaos; species Scartelaos histophorus. Next base: position 5,951 of record JACN01112666.1, on the reverse strand, counting down.
GTAGTCTATTCTGTATTCCCTCTGTTTTCTTGTTCTGACGATGGACTTTGGTGTAAGGCAAACAAAAGCCCTTTAGCTCCAGCGCAATTCGACGCTCTGAATTACTGAAAAAAATAAGAATCGGCGTGTCTTTGTTTGAGCGGAGAGGAGATGGGGAGCGCACCGGGGAACTGGGTCTCTTGGTTTTTCATGTAAATTGCTCTTTCTGCCTCTGAGCTGGGATCACTGTGCGTCAGATTACAGCTCCACGGATGGCTGCATGTATTTTTGGACGGGGATTTAAAGGTCAATTCCATGCACAACAGTTAGCGTGTGCGTATATTTTTATCCCCAGCAAAACACAGCTTCGGATTCAAATTTTTGACTGTGGGGCGCATTGATGATGCTTTCGAGATAATACCACGCACATTAGTGTACTGTGAACTGCCGAAGCGTACAGTCAGGCGTCAGTGTACACTTCTTAGAGCGGTAACTATGGAAGACAGATGTTTCTGGGTCACATTTGCGAATAACCTCTGAAATAAATCACTGAAAAAGGGCAATGGCATCTGGTATTTCTAATTCCTCATCCTTCTATTTTGAAGATTTTTAAATGCAATGCAGTGCTTGATGATAATAGAGCTAGCTGATAAAATGTGACATCTGTGACAATATTCTATTTTGGTGATATTGTCTAAATGCGCACAGACCTTTTTCTCACTCCTCCTATATTAGCCAGCCTCCCTCCATTGTGCCCCGAGCAACAGTTAAATTTAAAGGGGAAGTGCATAAGATTTCTGCTGAAATGTCCCACAGTAGAGACAAGAGACAAGCATGCAGTTATGCAGTACATCTTAAACTTCTCATAGCAAATAAACTTCTAAAAAATCTGCTGAAACAGGGTGTATTAAGCAACTTTTTTTTTTTTTTTTTTTTTAGCAATCTCTCCCAGGCCCTAAGTGAACGATTAGTTATAAGATTCTGTCCACCCACAAGCTACGTCACCCCTGGTCATGATTCTTAATAAATATACAAAAGCATGAAACAAAACTGTACACAACAACTTCACAAACCTGATGCAATGTGCAGTAGTTTCATTAGCAGGATGCAAGATTGTGTCGTGATAGCGCTCTGAACATGAGTGACTTAGCACAGAGAGCAAAGGCCGTGTCAAAAACAAAAGTGAAACCTATAAAACAGGTTAATATGTTGTTTTGGCAAATACAGTATTATGTTTGCAGTTAGTAGATTACCCCCTCTACAAGATGACATTGACTTAAAATGTATGTGTGTTTGATTGGGATTTTGGCTCTGAGAAAATTGTTATGGTATTTTCTGCCATACCCACCTCGTCTGGGTATTTCAAAATGTTTATGGGTTCAATTATCCTGCTAACTGCAACATTTCCTATTGTAATCTTCATTGATTCCACCCACTGTACAAAAACTCTAAACAGTATTTTGCCTAAAGTGAATCAGAGTAAAAAAGTTTCTAAATACACCTTTAGCAAACTTTCTAACCGTACAATTGTGTTATATTAAATTGATCCTTCTCTCTAAATTGAATGCACCCAATGAAAATGTTAAGCACTTGTTTTTGTGTTTTTTGTGTTTAGAAACTAATGACATTTTGGTAACACATCACATTAATCAGATTGATGAGGCACTAAAATATGCATTAAAAGTAAATCTACTTTCTCTGATTTATAGCTGTCCAGGTATTTTCTTATTAAAATCTCTGCTTTTGTTTGTTTCAGGTTATCTATGCACTCAACACAAAAAACGACGAGCACGAAGCGGCCATTGCAACGCTGAAGGAGGCCCACGAAGAAGAGGTCCAGCAGATCCTGTCAGAGACCAGAGAGAAGATACTACAGGTAGACTTGTCATTCTCAGACGCAGTTATTTTCATTTTTAGAAAATGATTTGGCCATTGTGGATCAAGCCAGCGGAGGAAGTAGCTCTGGATTTGTGAGCTGCAATTATTCTGCAGTTTCCTGGGTGGAATCAATTGGAGTGATTAACACACAGTGTATGATTCATATGGTTCAGGTTGGTGGGTGAAAATGGGCTGTGGGAAGGCCCTATGCATTCATTCACAGTGTTATGGCTGCTATTCATTACCATAAATTGCTGAAATACAATGCAGCACAGTTATTTACAACAGTACAATGGCGCCAACTGAGATCTGCTCTGGACTGAGTGTTTGAAAGTAATGACAAACAAAACAAAATTTCTAACAAAAGTTATTTTTTGGATTAACCTAATGTTGACATTCAGACAATACTAGAAGTATTGCACAAAATGTGAACGGGAAGTAAAATTGACCCAAAAAAAACATAATTTTTGAGGTGAAGGCTTACACTGACACCCTCCTTGGAGGATCTCACAGTTTTTGTTATTTTTATTTTTAATCAGTTTTTGTAATCTGTTATTTTGTGCTTCCATTTAAAAAAAAAGAGTGATAATATACTTCAAGTTTTCTCCAAAATGTTGTGTTCCATCTCATTTTAATAGCAATTGTGTATGAAATATTATTGAGCTAGACATCACCTCTGAGTTGATGAATGATACTAGCTCAGTTCATAGAGCGTTTTCCACTTGGCCCTTGGTTCAGCCCTGGCTCCGACCAATGCAAATAGTTGTTCCGTCCTTGGGCAAGACACTTAACAATCCTTTCCATCGATGTTTGTTCCACAAGTTGAAAGCGGGTATTCTTCAAATTCACTCCAGCACCTGTTAATAATAAGGTGCTGGACTTAATAATAGTTGTATCAGGGCAACAGAAAGGAAGAGCATCTGGAGTAAGATTAGTGTGATACATTTTTCCTCAGTGTAAATATGCTCCCTGCCTTGACGCACCTCATAACGGCACAAGGTTGGTTTCATTTCCTCAAGTTTGAAACTGCAGGGCTTGTTGCGTATCAATCTCTCACTAACCAGAACACACCTCTCGTCCTCATGGCAACACAAGACATATTGCCAGGATCCAAATGATAAACCCTGACTTATATTTGAGCCCGCTCAGAGTAATCCTCGTTTATGTGAGCGATTAAGCACATTTAGAAGACACACGGCGAGCTGCTGGAGTATTAGTCTCATTGCACTAAACAGTTAATCATCTGGATATCGCTTCACGGCGCCAACCTGACACTAAACTAGATCGCATCTGAGCAGCCGGTTGCCGTGACAACGCGCTCCGTCCTCCACCGGGAAGCTAATGAGTTGAAATCTATTGAAAATGAATTTATATCAATTATTAAACCGCTTTACATGCGACGTGTCACCTCTCAAATAAGACAATTACTGGTCTCCTTGACAACAGAGTGAGCTGCAAATCCCTAAGCAATTACCAGATTTATTTAAAAGCGTTAGGATTAATTTGCTTTCATGAAGTAAGAGGACATCAACGTGTTTATACCCATCTGACTGTACTTAGGCTTTCTCTCTTGACAGGGTATCTCAAAAAATAAAAAAATACTCTTGGGGTATCAATAAAATTCATAGCGTTTTAAAATAATGGAAGTGAATCTTAAATGTTTTGTTTTTTGCCATTGCGCGCCAGATGCACAAGCCCCTAACTATTGATCACAAGGGAAATTAACTCACCCAGTGCTATAAAAGGAAAATAAAATTCACATTCAATTTCAAAATGTGTTGAATAAAGCTCAAATATACAGATTTGTATATTTTGACCAAGGAACAAATTATTCACCCATATGTTTCCTGACACTGCGAAATTTACGTTTGTCAGTAAGTAAAGTGCTTATCCCTGTCCTATATGAACCATTGCGAGATAGGACCAAACATAGATACCAAGTACAACCATGACTTGTGTTTCAGTACAAGAGTAAGATCAGCGATGAGTTGGACCTGAAGCGGAGGATCCAGTCTTTGGAGGAGTCGATGGAGCTTCACGAGAGGATGAAGAGGCAGGCGCTGGCTGAGTTTGAGAGCTACAGACAGAGAGTGGAGGACATGCAGCACTGCACCGAGGCACAGGTAACTCAAACTGCAAATGTGCATTCCAACGCAAGAGCCACTGGCATGAGAAATAGCGCTGTAGCAGATCCAATTCAGTTAACAGAAAACTAATTCATGTTTTTACTGTGTTGACTTCATAAGAGAAAAAGTTTGACGCTGAAAGTCACTTCATTATGGTCAGATTGTGTTCAAATAAAGTTAAGATCAGCTTCAGTAACAGAGCTTCAGACAAACTTGAGCCTTCAGTTAGCTTCAACGCCCCATCCAACGTTGTTGACAGCAGCTGCTAAGTATCAATAGACAATAAATTCTATGTTATAATTTTGCTTATTTCCAAAACAGCAATTGCAGTAGTTTTTTTTTGTGTATCTCCAACCATTATATTCTTTGTAGAGACCTTAACCTAATTGCCCTAAATTGCCCTAAGTGGAATATTTTGAGAACTTTCACTATAGCTTTCATTTGCACCTCTCTTCTTTACTTAGGGTTAGTGTCATTGTCAGTCCCTTGTTTTCTTCTCAAATGCATAGATGCTATTTCGTATGCGGTTCATCTTTATAATATTATATTGGCCATCTATTGTGAGGTCGCCCTAATAGAAAATACTCCACCAAATATCGTGCAGCCATAAAGGTGGCAGGTCTAATATTAGCCTCTGTCTCCAGCCTTATGGTGCCCTGTGTAGTAGCCCCTGACTTGAGTTTATCGACCAGTCCTAAAGACATAAATAAGATCCAAGTGGCAGCGGTTCTCTGTGTCAGCATCTTCGAGTCTGGCGCTCACTTCTGTTCGACAAACTCTCCATTCAAACGACCTGGGAGAACTTAGGCTGAACTGTGGGTACTTTACAAATCCCACACTATTTCAATCAAATTCACTTTAAGATCCTTCTGGTATTGATACTTTGCAGCTGATGTCATCAACGTTCCTGGGGTTGCTCAAGTTAGACTTTAATCTTTGATTCAACACAGTCGGACCAGAAACAAATGGTCATAGCTGGAACAACAACAGGTGAGCTGATTTATGCTGTTAAACAAGTCCGTCTCCAGTAACATTACAGGTACAAGATTACCACAAGGTGAGAGAGACCAAATGAAGAACAGTCGGTCTCTCATCTTTTTTGTTGAATTGTCGGGACCATGAACTCTTGTATTGATCACAGACTCTCAAAAATGTGTTGTTTAAATCCCTTTTTTTCTCTCGAGTTTTCAGACAATCTAAAAACTTAATTTGGTAATGTGTGCACTGCGTCACCATGGTAATTGCTGAAGATTCTTGCCATAGGTATATATGCAGTAACCACCAGCGTGATGTCACACCACACCAACACACTGGAACAGTCTTTAACACCACAGCACAGTTCAACACAAGCAAGAAATAAAAAAGAATAATGTTTAGTGTCAGTTTGAACAAAGTAATTGAACAAAATTGGGTCTGAGAAATGAATTCTGTCATATCTAATTGTGAATGATCAGCCTGTGTCTTTTTAATCCAGCAGGGTATAGCTAAACCTCTATCAGTAAAAGCATGTGGCCGGAGTGGAAAGTTCTTCTTTTTTTATGCCATTTTACCTGACCTTAAACAAAATGACCCCTACTATGTAACTGTTATTATTATTATTATTATTAATCTACCACTACAGGCACAGACAACAAAATCCATGTTAATACATTGCCACGATTTTCCCTGAGTTGGATGCTTTAAAATATGTCTTAATGAAGTCCTTCTTAACCCATCTTAATCCCCAGGCATACTGTATATTTTCTGTAGATAAAGTAGACTTGTGTATGTGCATGTGGCGATTTTATTTCCACACATATTGGTGCCAACCTTCTCTGGAAACAGCGCAAATGGACTGATTTAGTTTGACATTCACAAAGTCCCAAGGAATTTAAAAATCCAATTTAGTCGACTTAACCACAGTTTACTGCTGGATTATTCAAAACTCATATATATAATGTATGAACACACATTTTATTTCTTTTTTTT
>KN497667.1:4782-20973 GCA_000787155.1 Scartelaos histophorus | reverse complement strand
CTGTGTTAGTCCCGCTTTAGTCCCTGTTAGTCATTGGTTTAGTCGTGGTTTAGTTGCTGTAGTTTTGGTCCATGTGTTTTGCATTGAGCACAGTGGAATTCCCCTGAGGGCTCTGGAGCTTGGGACACTGCTGCTCCTTTGCTGACCAACTGCTGTGTACTACTACTTTACTAGTACTACAACTATTACTACTGCCACGTGTATATTTCTACTATTACTACTGTTATTATTACTACTACTATTTTCATATATAATTTTTTACTGCTTTTTGTGGGATAGTAATTGTGGCAAATATTGCTCACAGTTTTAATCAGTATATGATGAAGAAAAGTTCATAATTTCATGAAGTAGTGCTGAGTTTCAAAAGAGTCACTTTATGTCATCAGTACACAAAATTCTATTCAAAATGCAAAGATAATTTACAATCAAGGAAGGCTTTTTTCTGACCATGTACAGATTCATTCAACAGATGCTGTCACACATTTTTATTTGTCAAATTATAGGTACGTCAGAGTGAAAGTGACTGTGCACCAGACCTGTACGAGAGCCAATGACCTCCTCCTTGCCTGATGTCACAAAGGAGTAGTTTTCATTTAATGAGAAAAGTACTAAGTATGTCTCCCCCTTGTGTTTGCAGAGAGGATCTGACGAGCTTCTGTCCAGCGTGTCCAACGGCCCATATATCATGAGCACCACAGGTAAGAGCTCCAGCTCTGTGCATGTCCTGTTCTTCAGTGCAGAGACGACATGCTTTAGAGTGTAACAGTAAAGAGCAAGCAAAACACTAAGAAAGACAGTTTTATTTGTTTTTGTATTGTAACATATATATGGTAAATATTATGCCTGAGTTTAAAAAGGAAAAGTATACCTGAAACCCGCCACACACTACAGGACCAGGTGCCCGATTTAGGTTGGGATTTGTTTCTCCTCAACATCAGGGAGGCATGACTTGTCTTTGTGTGTTTTTGAATCCGCTGCTCTCCTTGTATGTGGTGTCAGTGTTAGGGATGCACCAAAAACCGATATGAATACCGATGCTTTAAAGGTATTAAAGAGGATTTTCCAAGGAAGGAAGAGCACAGTGACTGTTTGTCCTCTTGGTCAGATGCTGTGCATGTGTGAACCCAGCCCCCCTCCCCAACACCTCCTGCCTCCTCTTTACACCAAAACCTGGTGCACTGAGGCTGCTACTATTCTCTTTTACTATTATAACTGCAACAACATTCAGAGTTATAATGAATTTGTTGTGTAAGAGTAATGTATGGTGTGCAAAATCTTGGCCATTACTTTAGATTTACATTTGTGTTTTTAATGAAGTAGTTTATCCTAGAAAATAAGTTTGCTCTTCATCACTGCACAGGACTTGTAAATACAACTAACAAACTACTAATACAACAAGCAGCAGCAAAGTGACTTTTTCTTTGCAGTGAAAATCACCTTTTCAGATACATCATATCCTGAAAAACGCATGTTTCCCAATGATAAGCAGAAGTTTCCTGTCCAGAAGTAATTTAGCTCCAATACGGTCTTTAGACCCTCATCTGCCTCAGTGACGCCATCACTGGAATGAATCTACTAGAATCAGCTTCATTTGGCTTCTCTCCTTTTCCCGTTTGCTTCTCCTTTCAGCGACCTCAAAAACTGACTTTCTTTTGTGATGAACTGGTCGTGGATTCTTGTCATTGCAACAAAGGTTGTGAAAACTGTGAGGAAGCTACAGCTTGAAGAAGCCATTAAGAACCGCTACTGGTTTAGTATAAACAGCATCTTGCGTCTGTGGAGTGTGTAAGAGCCGAACGTAAACCACGTAATCCCAGCGCCGAAGACTTAGTTACACTAGAAGAGTAGGGAGTTTGATTGACAACCCAACAACCAATAGAAAAGGAGGTAGCCTTGTTTTCTATTGGCTGATGTTTAAAAAGAAAACCTGTTTTCTATTGGCTGATGTTTATCTGGCCCCACCACGTCTGGAGTTGATGGATTTTCATTCTTTTTGTTTTGGTCATCATAATTACAAGGCTGCTACATGTCTACAGTGATATCACTGACAATTTGAAACAAAAAAAAAAAATCCTCCTTTAAATGCACATCAGTATCCTGGTTATTAACCGTATCCCGCTTATGGCAGTATTTGAGATGCGCTGTTTATATAGGCATTGAGGGATACTCATGTCCCTGTATTGATCAAATGTTGTATCCCGGTTTCTTGACATATATCAAATATATATTTATTATATAATTAATATTTTTGCACTTGCAAATACCAAGGTAAATGGAAACAATAATGAGATTATGATGCGTTTAATGCAGCTTTGCGCACATTCGTTTGTGTTACAGAAACAAAACTGCATGACTCATTGCATAAACTAGCAAAAAAAAGGCTTCAGCTTCTGTCTGACTAAAGGCCACGCCTCAGTGGATTGTAGATGTTCTTTCTGTCACAGAGGATGTGCTGCTAATGTTGAACTTGAATTGCCTGGTTGGGATGGTTCATGTTAAACTCATCAGAGATCATGCGTGTGCAGGTCATACAAGTGCAGGTTTAGCGCTGCTCTTTCTTTATTTCATTTCATTCATGTATGCTCAATTTATTTATGTCTGCTCCACTGTGATGAAAAGACTGAAGGGTGTAAATAATTCTCATAAGACTCAGAGTAGTAGAGACAATGCACTGGTTTGGAGTCTGGGAGTTGTAGTTTTGACTGTAGTTCACACTGCTGGTTAGAAGGATCCGGATCCACAGAAGTAGTGATGGCTCCTTCTCCTCACTGCTCCTTCCTCCTCTACTACTGGCTTCTTCCGGACACTGAAACCAGGATACTGTGTAATGTGTTGTGTAATAGTGGTATCGGTGTGGTATCGGCAAATATTTAATGAGTATGAGTACATTAAGGAAGTATCAGGCTTATACCTGATACCAGTATCAGTATTGGTGCATCCTTAGTCAGCTGCTCTGTCACATCACCACTGCAGTACAGATCGAGATGCTGCAGACTGGAGATGGTGAATCAACCTCTTGTGTGGCCAGTCTTCTGTGTTTTAAAAACATTTATCTCAACTTTTGCACCACATCTCACAAGACAACACTTTTTGGCTTGAATCTAAACTGGAAACACAATTCTCCAAGATTTGGAGCATTATAGAGACTCAAAGCGAGTTGTTTTACCGTAAACAGGAAACAGCGGACGTTTGGTGTGTTGGCTAGTTAGTGCACAACTTTTAGCATTGCATGCTGTCTTTGCTGCAGTCTGCAGCCTCCGAGTCTTAAGTTTTCCCCCATGTTTAAAAAATTGTTTGCCTTTAGTATTTATTTATCCAAATTACACAATATTCTTCTGGTGCCATTTTTAGAACCACACTGTCTTGACATGAAATGACTGAAAAATAATGTACTAACTGATAATATTTTCTGGACTATACACAGGTCATTCCAGCTGTATGTTAATTCCATTGATCATGGCCAGATAAATCAGTATTTTAGCTGGAATACCTTGTGACTGTGGTAGGAACAGTTTCCTCTTCTGTGAAATCTGAGCTCCTCTGTTTGGCAAAACAGAATTTCTGACCTTTAAATCATATTATATGTTTTTTCTTCATTAAAAACATTCCATGAGATTTCCCTCACTGTGAAGTCCCCTTCTGCGGTCCCTGTAATTCCCATGCACAGCTCTCTGCTTTCAGACGCACTACTCACTATGACTTTTTGTTTGTTTATTACCGCAATTTCCAGACTATAAGCTGTTACTTTTTTCTCGCACTTTGAGCCGTGCCACTTATAAGATGGTGCGGCTAATATATGGACAAATTATTTGTTTTGCTACACAGCGGATGCGCAAGTGCAGAAAACGCAGATGTCTGTGCAGTGAACACATGGATCTAGGGTTAAATGAAGTTGCAGCGTTAGCTAGCGATGCCGTCAGCACTCAAACAGTTTATCCCCGTGTGATGAAATAAGTGATGACAGCTGAACTGACAGATGAACAGTTATTTTGTGCTTCATGCACACACCCTCATCATGGCAAAACACTCGGAGAAATGCAGATGATGCAGCTTTTAAGTTAAACACATAAACCTTATATATGAATGGATATAGCTAACGCGCTAGCCAGTGAGTCAATGGTGAGACCGTGGCAACGGCAGCGACGAACTAACCCAATGCAAAAACACGACAAACGGCTGATATTCAGCTGCTGCTTATATATGTACAATTCTAAAATTTTGTCAAAATTTTATTGATGCGGCTTATATTCAGGTGCGCTTTATAGTCCGGAAATTACGGTATTTGTGCTTGCTTTGTATTCATTTAATCAAAATCTTATACAGTTCCTTGTAAACTCTTTCTCAGCTAACAGATGAGTCATGGCCCTTCACCGTAAAATCACAGCTCACAACTGTCTCCAACATTTCATATTTTATATTGAATCCCTCCTGTTCATATTGCACGAAGATGTGTTGTGTGTTTAATGAGTGCAGCTCCAGATGAGCCTTGTCTCATGTCTAAACAGTGTGACAAAATGACAAACAAAAAGCCCATGTTTTCCATCCATGTTTTCCATCCATGACCAAGCCACTGTAGTCCACCTGCTGATGTCATGAGGAGTTATGCTTCTTCTCCAGGCATTGCCCCTCTGTGTTTTTTATTTAGAGTTTATTTAACCGTGTGCACTGTCTTCTTCTGTGCTGTAGCCAATGGCAGTGACAGTAAGAAGTTCAAAGCAGAGATGCGCGGCGTGGGCTCTCCCTCTCGTGTGCTGCATATCCGCAGACTGCCCACAGACGTCACAGAGACAGATGTCATCAGCTTGGGTCTGCCCTTCGGAGATGTCACCAACCTGCTCATGCTCAAGGCCAAGAACCAGGTATGGGCCGGTACAATACAACTAAAGATGAACGGGGGCAGGGTCAGAGGATGCAGAGGAAAGGGTCAGATGGAGCAGAGGATGCAGAGGAGAGGGTCAGATAGAGCAGAGGATGTGACGTATCTTGTCTGCGTGCAGGCGTTCCTGGAGATGAGGTCGGAAGATGCTGCTGAGAGCATGGTGGCGTATTACTCGTCTGTGCTGCCCGTGGTCAGGAATCAGCCGGTGCATGTCCAGTTCTCCAACCACAAAGAGCTCAAGACAGACAACTCCCCCAACCAGGAGGTCACTACTACTGTCCTTAAATATCCTGTTATGCAAAACATGCTGAGCTGTTCTCATATTCTAGTGCTATTTCCTCATTATACTGGGTGTCTAAAAAAAAGGACATAATTTAAAAGCATTTATCTTGAAAACAAAAAGAAGGAAAAAAAATACATGAAATTCATAAAGTAATGTTTGTGTCCCTGTCCAATCAGAACCCTTCTCAACTCCCAGATGTTGAGCAGAATTAAATAAAGGTGATTTAATGTGTTTTCCATGTAAACTTTAATTTGGAAAAATTATGTCCATGTAAACTTGAAGTGGAATATTTTAATTCTGAATTTCAGAAGAATTAATTCAGAATTTAAACCTCATGTAAATATGGCTATTGATACAATAATCATAAAGCAGGAGAAGCCCAGAAAACATTTGTCCTTAAAGTCATTCTTATAAGTCAGTCATTATTATAGTACTGTGTCATATTTTCATTTATCCAAACTGCCTGAATATAATCTAAGAGTACCTCTTGTCCCGCTCCTGTAGAGGGCGCAGGCTGCTCTCCGTGCCCTCAGCTCCTCCCACCTGGACCCTGCTGCCCCGCCACCCAGTGCAGTGCTGCGTGTGGTGGTGGAGAACATGGTGTGTGCACCGGGTTCCGTCACCATGGATACGCTCTACCAGGTATACCACCTACAAACAATACTAATACTACTGTTCCCATTACTGCTAAAACTGTTGCTCTTGTTACTACTACTACGCTTACTCCTACTATTATACTACCTCATACTGTGTTTCTATAATTATTAAATGTTCAATTATGTATATGCTTCAATCTGCATATGACAGGTTTTCCGACTTGGTTTGGTGGGAGAATATCTGTGGTAAATATTTAAGATAAGCTAAAATAAGATATGCCTTTATTAGTCCCACAGTGGGGGAATTCAAGTGTTGCAACACACAGTTCAAGAACAGCAGGAAAATGGTAACGTGTAATAAAACAAGATAATAGATAATGGCTTAAAAATATAAATATGAACAGTTTACAATCAGGGACCGTAGGGGAGTTCCTCCCTCCACCACCTGCAGAGGGGTCTGGGTCTTGTGCACAGAGTAATGGGCAGCGTACCCAGCTGGATTAAGCGGGAGAAAATGGATGGATGGATGGGCTTAAAAATAATTTAAGAATAGACTTAAAATAGACTCTATTATGTACAATAAATGTAACAGTGCAGCATGTGAACAGAATAAATTTCAGTGCCTTCAGTATAGTATAATGCTATTTACAGTAATAGGACTGATTTTATGTACAGCATCATTCTTATCTTAGTTACATCAGTTAAGTGAGAAAGTTAAGCAGAAAAGTACACAAAGGAAGTAGGAAGTAGCTGTGACTTCCTATGTCATCTATACGGAGAATTCCAAAATGCAGAGACATGCAGAGTTTAATGTATGAGAAAAATGTGTGCCTTACCCCTAAACTCAAAAATAACAGAACTGGGACAGCCTCTATCTAAGTCATATCTGCTTCCTGTGTCTAACCAGGAAATGTATAATGACTTCACCAGAATAAAAAAAAATAACTAAACAAAACTATGTAGTAATATATTTGAATATAATATTGACACCTTCCTAAAATAATCGCATATGTCATTTTTTCAGGTTTTTCAGGAAACACAAAAAACTCCCCCCAAAATTGAAATTATGGCATTTTTTTGCCTAAAGAAAACTTAGGCAAAAAGTGACTTAGGCGATTATTTTAGGAAGGTGACGATATTATATAAATTATAATATAATCATGAAAAAGTACTAACGTGGCATATACACAGATGTGTGTTGTGTGTAACATTTCTATAAGGTTTACACCAGTACCTGTGTGTTCTGCTCTCATGTTTCAGGTTTTCTCAAAGTTTGGCACAGTTTTGCGGATCATTGTTTTCACCAAAAACAGCCAGTTTCAGGCGCTGCTGCAGTACTCAGATGGACAGGCTGCTCAGGCTGCTAAAGTGGTGAGGGATTACACTACAGCCATATTACTGTCCCCATCTCCAGAGGTTCACTTGTGCACCTGAGTTTTTCTGCATGTTTGGTACCACTGACATTAGGCTGAACTATTACTCGAGTAAAAAGTAGTACACTTAGTCATAACTGTCAGCATTGAGGAACTATATGGTTCTGGTTTATGGCTTGGCAAACAACATCAGAATTTGAATGTTTTATCTAATAGAGAAGGTTGGGTTTCAATAAACACAAATATTCAACTAATAAAATTAGTGCTTCTGATAAAACACAAAATACATTAACCAGCTCCCATTTGGTGTGGCCCTCTGACCAAGGAGGTTTACCAGGGTGTCAAGACTGTTACTTCAAAATAATAATTTATATTGTAACTACTGCTACTTAAAATATAAGCAAATGTACTTCACACGTCGTGTACAATTATATCTAAATGAAACTGTTTGTCTGTCAGTTGCTGGATGGTCAGAACCTGTACAATGGCTGCTGCACCCTGAGGATCAGCTTCTCCAAACTCACTGCTCTGGACATAAAGTTCAACAACGAGCGGAGCCGTGACTTCACTCGCCCAGACCTGCCCAGTGGAGACGCACCTGCCATGGAGCACCCGCCACCTATGGCCACTGCCTTCAGTATGGACACTTCACTGTTTTTAGAGTAGGGAATAGTGCCCAAAAATATACCACACTCAGACCAGTATCACACCAGTAACAGTGCAGTCTCAATCTGTCGCCTCGGTGATATCACTCTCCATTTGCACACTCCTATGTGGTTATTGCGGCTACTTCCGGTGAGATGTTTTTGCTGACTTGCACTAAAATCAATAAACCACATATTTAACATGTTGTTCTTGACATCCACCCTCCCTTTCACTGCCTGATTTGTCACTGCCTGATTTGTCACTGCCTGATTTGTTACTGCCTGATTTGTTACTGCCTGATCTGTCAGTGTGGAAGAGTTGGACTGAAGACACTTCCTTTATGCAAATGTATAGGGCCTGAGCCAACATGAGGCTCAGGAGAGCGATTGTGGTAGACTGGATTATTGGGGGTTCCTGGTTGGCCAGTGCTTTACTGGAGTAGAAGTGGAAAGCTGAAGGAGGCAGGCAAGGAAGTGTTTTGGGCTCACAGAGAGAGACGCCAGCATCGGCTGTGGTCTCTGAATTGAGGTGCTCTTGAAATAGCATGAAGGTGTTTGACAGCTCTAGAAACAAACCTCCGTGTGAGTAGATAGTGACTTTGACTGGAGCACAAGTCTGTATCAGAATCATGTGAGTCTCCAATGAAATGTGCTGTAATCTGATCTGATGGTCTGAAAGCCTGTAAAACCCCCCTCCCAGACCTGATTATAAACTGGTCCAGACTGGATCTAACCCTGCGTGTCTCCCTCTGTCCCAGCAGCTCCTGGTCTGATCCCTGCTGCTCCATATCCCACTGCCACTCACGCCTTTCCACACGCCTTCACCATCCAGCCCACAGGTAACCACACACATTATGTCTTCTCTACCTCCTCCCTCTGTCTCCCCCTTTCTCTTTCCACATTGTTCTCTCCATTCCTCTCTCTCACTTTTCTTTCCTCTCTCTTCTTCCCTTATCTGCCCCTCTCTACAGTGTCGTCATATCAAGGCCTTGTCTCTGCCCATACTCTGATCGCTCTCATCTCTCTCCACAGTGTCGTCATACCCTGGTCAGGTCCTGGCCCTCCCAGGCACTCTCACCTCCCTCTCATCTCTCTCATCCCTCTCCTATCCCTCTCTTCTCTCTCTATCTCTCTCTGTCCCTCTCTTCTTTGTCTCTCATCTGTCTCTTCTGTCTCTCCACAGTGTCGTCATATCCAGGCCTGGTCCCTGCCCTGCCAGGCGCTCTCACCTCTCTGTCCCTGCCTGCCTCCAGACTGGGCTTCGCGGCTCTCCCTGCAGCCAATGCAGTGCTGCTGGTCAGCAACCTCAACCCAGAGGTACCACTTAGTTTTCAAATCAAACTTGTTCAACAATTTTAACCTTGAACTTTCACCCATCAGTTCTGCAGGCATTCCACAATCTTTCCCCAACAGTGAAAAAAAATATCTGCCCACTGTTAATTGTAGCAAAACAAACTAGTATCATATATTCTTTCAAAAAAGATCCAGAGCTGGAACCTTCTGCTGATATGAAATGGTCAAACTGAGCGTTATTTCAAATGTTTATTGTGAAAGTGAGGTTGAGCTGTTCTTGTGTCTGTTGAATGGTCCTCACCAGTACAACTTCAGACCTGTCCTCTGCCTGGTTACACCTCCTTTTATGTTGCTAGGTTATGCAACATGCATACAGGAAAAACATGCTCCCTTCTGGTGGAAAATGGAATTTACCTTTTGAAGTCACTTTTTAAAAATATGAACTCTCTGTAACACTTCTAGGGAAGGGTTCGCCACTTGTTTGTCTCCATGGAAATGTTATGACCAAAAATCATTGATTCTCTTTAGCCAATGCGGAAACAATTAGCCCCCGAACCCATACCGGAACAGGTGCTTCTTGTCTCCAATGGAACACCTGAAAAGTTCCACAGTGGAGCTTTAATCATTTATGATTAAATCACTAAATGAAGCAAAGAAACCAAGAAAAGAGACCTAACCAGACGGATGACACAGCTTCCACTCCACTAGTACTTAACTCCCTCCAAATGTACAGTACATGTCATTTAAAATGCCTGCCCCTCTGACCATGCCTCACTTGTTGACCTGTTTGTTGACCTGTTTGTTGACCTGTTTGTTGACTGTTTGTTTACTCTTGTGTTCCTGGTGAATCGGCGATTGGACTCTGCTCTCTTCCTTCCTTCACCTGTTTCTAAAGAGAGTCACGCCACACTGCCTCTTTATTCTTTTCGGTACGTTTCAGCAACACTCAAATCTCACTCGGCAAATCAAATCATCTGATTTAGGCACAGTTTAAATCAGTCAATGCAGCATCTCCCATGGTCATACAGCACTTTTGGCAATGGTGGGTATAGTGAAGTCAAAATGAAAATATTTTTTATCACATTCAGGAAATGTATTATATCAGCAATATTCCATATATTTTTACTTGTATGTAGAATTATAGGTAGGATAAGTGGATACAAATAAAATATGTCAAATGTGATTGACAGAGACAGAAATATTTGCATCCCATTCTGTAAAATGTGCTTTGTCAGCATCAAGTTGATGTCTTTTTAAGTAAAAGTAAAATCAGAACTATTTCTATAGAAGTTCAGATTTGTCCCTGTCCCCTCTGACCTCTGACCTGCTGCATTCACTGTATTCCAGTACATCTGAGTTGCATGTGAAGCCTCCTCAGCTATGTGCATGACTCAGTCAGCTGCTCTTGGTTTTAGTCAGATCTCCCATGATTCATAGTTCCTCAGAGGAGCCACCATTTTGATTTCTCTGCCCCTTTTAACTTCCTTATTTCCTTTACGGACCTAAATTCAAATTCACTGTTTTCTCCTCAAAATATTATGTTTACTGATACTCAGGTATTCAAACTCAATCTGATCATCATTAGGGCTTATTCAGTTTCACTATTTGATAAACATGTACTAAGACTGTAACTTTTTAGAAATTCCATTTGTGATTTACGGTTTTAAATCCAAATTGATTTCACAGTTCACATTTCGAACATGTTCAGGACAGGGACATTAATCATTTGAGAGAAGGATTCAATCTGAACTTTAAACTAACTCAAGAATCCCATGCACTTCAGAACATGTTTGTAGAGATTTAATCTACAGGTTTAGCAGCTTTTACGCAAAATAAGACTATTCAAATTGTGATGAATTGTATTGCCCGACTATGTGAAGTGTAGTCATATTTTGACACAGTTAAATTGGGTGTAAAGTGTAAATCCAAATTTAATAAATCAACAACAATAAAAACAAAAAACAAAAGTGTACATTAATGCAATTTATATATTTTTTTAATATCAATGTTAATTTATTGATGACATGTGTCAGTAGAGTCTATTTTGAATCAGTATGTTGTTTACATGTTCTAAACCGTTAAGCCTGTCTCTTTTGGCCTGTTGAAGGAGTGTACGGCGACGTGATGAGAGTCAAAATCCTCTTCAACAAAAAGGAGAATGCCCTGGTGCAGATGGCCGACGCCACGCAGGCTCAGCTTGGTAACGCACATTTCACTACGCACTGTACATACATGATACCAGAGCAAATAAAACTACATTTGAAAATATTGTCAAGTTTTCCAAACTGCATCAAGTTGTATTTCTTGGTAATAGAAAATCGATAAGTAAAGTTTGAACTGACAATGCTGTAATTCAGTAGCTCTATACTCAAACATGGACACACTCTAGCCTGCTCTGAGTCAGTGGCAGGTGGATAGATTATATAGATAAAGTAGTTTTTGGATAGAAATGGGGTCTATGGTTACTTCTAATAAAAAGGCTAAACAGGATTAAAACAAGTAGTGTGTTCCAGGCAATTGGTACCTGGAATATTTCTCAGCTCTGACTAGAACACCACTCCAACCAGGGCTGGGCAATTAATCAAATTAATTTGATTGTGATTTAGAAAAAATACAAAATGGTGAACTTGAGAAAGAGTAAGTAGATAATAATAAATAGTATTGTAGTAATACAAGAGTTAGAACGCCAACGTTAGGCCTCTTCGCTTTAACACAGATGAACCTTCAGGATTTTATAACCCTGAGGTCCAATCCAGTCTAGTGCAGTCCAGTGTTGACATGTTTCTGTTGGAGGGACTATTATACCTCTGATGGCATAGGCTGAATCTAAAAATATCCTGTCATTTCATATATTAGAGATATACGAAGATTGTTTATATTTCTTTAGCCTTTGGTTTAGCATCAGCCGTATTGTTTACACACATGGAATTTCAGCTGGAACGCTCTGAGGTTGGAACTTGTGGTGTTCAAGTGGGCTGAGCATAAGCCAGGATTTAACTCTAAACTGTATGAAAACTATATTTATTCCTGTTCCTTCTCCCCAGTGATGAGCCACCTGACTGGACAGCGCCTGCACGGGAAGCCCCTGAGGATCACTCTGTCCAAACACTCCAGTGTCCAGCTCCCCCGAGAGGGCCATGAGGACCAAGGTCTAACCAAGGACTTCAGTACCTCCCCCCTGCACCGCTTCAAGAAGCCTGGCTCTAAGAACTACTCCAACATTTTCCCCCCGTCTGCAACACTGCACCTATCAAATATACCGTAAGTATCAATAGCATAAGTCCTATAGCACAGCACCTGTCTGAGGGGCTCTTTACACAGCTGTGCTAAAGTGAAAAAAAAAACCTCCTGCAGCATCATTGTATGTAGACCCTTGTGTGCCAGATGTCTTCTGTGTGGAGTTTGCCTGAGGAACTCGCATGTTAAACCCATGTGAGTGACGTGTGTTTGTGTTGTAGCCCCTCTGTGGTGGAGGATGACCTGAAGAGGCTGTTCTCCAGCTCTGGAGCCATCGTCAAAGCCTTCAA
This sequence comes from Scartelaos histophorus, assembly GCA_000787155.1. Classification (NCBI taxonomy): domain Eukaryota; kingdom Metazoa; phylum Chordata; class Actinopteri; order Gobiiformes; family Gobiidae; genus Scartelaos; species Scartelaos histophorus. The sequence goes on along the minus strand of KN497667.1, from coordinate 8,378 downwards.
GTTCTTCCAGTGAGTTCTTCTGCAGAAATAGCCTCCCCATGGGTAAAATGTGGAACAGTGCTCCCAGGACACAATGAGCTCATCTTGTTACTTTGAATGATTTGGAATCGAATCGAATGGAATTGTATCTTAGTGAAGGAACTGAAAAAGTTCAAACAAGTCAGATGAGGTTGAATGCTCTTAAAAACGACCTCCTAATGTCACGATGTGCACAGGGCTTGGAGCTTTGGTTTAAGAGACAAACGCAAAGCCAGTTTACATAGAATCATTTCCAGTGTCCACGGATTTCATTGAACATTTACAAATGCCTGCCATCATTTCATATTTCTGTAAAACACGCTGGCACACTGCTCTCTTAAAGACACAAAGGACACAGTACTTCCTCCGGGTGAGTGGTGGTACTGTGTCTTCAGCCAGTTCAGTTCATTTGACTCACATGTGAACATGAAACAGATCAATGATGTCATAAGGACTTCCTGTAAGTCCTCCAGACGGTGAACACTGCCAGTATATACATTATTTCATATATGTGAAGCAATATGGATCAATGGATGAAAAGTCATAAATACTAACTTGTGATTAATGAGAAAATTGGAGTATAACATGGTTAAACATAGTCAGCATAGGAGAGTGTAAAAAGTACTCCATAATGTACTTAAAAAGTGTGTGTTTTGTAGGAAGGACCACAAGATGGCTCTGATCCAGCTGGGCTCTGTGGAGGAGGCCATTGAGTCCCTGATTCAGCTCCATAATCACGACCTTGGAGAGAACCACCACCTCAGAGTGTCCTTCAGCAAGTCCTCCATCTGAAAAGAACCAGCCCGAGGAGGAAGAGGAAGAGGAGGAGGAGGAGGAGGAGGAGGAGGAGGAGAGAGGGGGAGAGGAGGAGGAGACAAGGGGCAGGGCTCACCAATGAGGACACTGGGATGGATCAACAAGAGTGCTCATACTACTAGGACTAACCAATCACATTCACAGATAGAACAGGACAGAGCGAGAACCACCCAATCATCACATGGATGGGGATACACTGAAAAAAGAATATTTTCTAAATTATTTGAAATTACTTGAATTCAGAATGTGATTCTCTTGCCAGGTGAATTATTAGTATACATACAGACATGCTAATATACAGAGACAATTTTAGGAATGCAATTTGACAGCAGAAATGCTCAAACAAGTCTGCCGGTTATTTATGGACTCTGGACTTTAGCCTGTGACTTAACAATTCCAGGAAAATATAAAGCATCCTCAAAGTCAAGTCCTCAAAATGGCATCTATAAGCAGAAAAGAGTCCTATACAATGAGAACTCCTCCAATTTAAAACCTGAATTCAAGTCATTTTAACAATTCGAGATATTCTTTTTCATGGTGGAAACCAAAATATGATGGGAGGTACAGCTGACCAATAGAGTTGCAGTTAATACTAGGACCCACCAATCATGACGCGGATGTGAGTGGGAGGGACCAATCAAAGCGCACAAAACCAAAAACAGCCTGGGACTCAAAACAGACACTACTTTTGACCAATGATCATGCAAAGACCACCCGGATCGACCAATCAGGACTTGGAGAGGACTTGAACGGACCAATCGGCTGCTGCGACCGCGCCCACTACACTCCACATTCCAGTGCATGTTTGCATCGACCAACGTGAAGTCTGTGTAACTTTAAATTATTTTTCTATTGTATTTTAGTTTGTTTTCAAGAGTTTTAAAAAGACAAGATAACATGTAAATGCGGGTTAGCCTCAGGTGTGTAAAAGTTGGAATTTGAGGTTGATCCGTTTTTGTTTTTTGGAGTTTTTGGGGGTTTGACGTCAGGATTTTAAGAGCAGGAATCCTTGCTGTTACCTGTAGCCACTCTTGCCTTGGGCCTCTCTCTGGACTGGAGAGAGAAAGTTATGTGTGAGAAATGTACACACAACCAAATATTACATTTTGCTTCAATTTATTCAGAAAACCAAACTAGTTTATAGTATAGGGTCACAAAAAATCTAATAAAAATGCAAATTTGATTTGACATCTTAAAACATGAAAAAACAGAACTAGTGCTCCAAAGTTATTCCTCATTTAGCTTATGCATTCTGAGCATCGTAATTATTCACCGCAATGAGTTTATTTTTGCAACTTTCAAAGACCAGTGTGTAAAACTAACAACAACTAGCATGTCAACAGCGCACTCCTGATTATCAGACAATAAATGCAGGCAGTACGGAGTTGACTTATACTGCTTATACAATATATCTGTACTGGGACACATGCCTAAATACATCGGGGAAAAATCTGGTGTTGACATATAGTCTACAAAATTCTATAGATTTTTTTGTTTATAAAGACATGCTAAATTTTAATATCTGTATTTAATTTTCAAGAGAATTAGAAAAATAATTACTAGCTACACTGCAAAAAAGCTTGGCCAAAATTTAAGATGTAAAACTATTAAAACTATCAGAAAATGACTTAAAATTAGTGAAATTATCTGTGCATGCAGTAAGATCATTTTACTTGACAAGTTCTCTTAAAAAATCCCTCTAGACTAGAATTAAACAGTCTCAGAACTTGTAAGTAGATAATAAAAACAAGATGAATAACCTGATATGAGTTTTAAAATCAGAGATCCAGATCAGAGAAATTAGCAGTGCAGCACGCCGCAACGCTATTTAAATATAGACTGAAGTTGGTCGGGAACTTGACAGTTTTCAAAGTACTATTACTGCAATATAATGTTAAATACTTTTTGAAGTATAATCTAAAATAATTAAAAAGTTGCCTGAGGGAAATGTTATTAGTATTATTACAGTACAATAATTTTTTTTTTACATTTTTGAATATGGCAGTTATTGAAATGCATTAAAATCCACACGTACATTGTGCCTAAGCCTTATGACTGTTACTTATATTAAATATTGAATGTAGCTTATTGGTTTTAACTATGAACCAATGTCAAATGTTACTGAGCAGACAATGAGATTTTATGTTTTTCATTCATTAAAAATGGCTAACAATACACGCTTACTCAAACACGCATGAATTTAAATTGAATCCTTGTAATTGGAAATTGCCGTAAACTCTACTTGGTAATATTGAGTTGTGTGTACATTTGCGTGTGAGTTTGAACTGGCGCTGTCTGATCGTTCCCTGTGCCTTAGCCCTGAGCGGACCTCGTTTCCCATGATGCCGCGGGGCAGGTTTACAGACAGTTTACTTTTACTGTGGCTTTATTTAACCTGTGTTTATGTTTTTAGCGTAGCGTCTACACAACTGTTTTTAGGGGTGTCTGATCTCAGGACCAAGTGGAAGATGACTTTAAGAATTTGGCTATTTATCGACTATAAATTTGTGTGTGTAAAAGCTGCTAAAAACCTTGAAACCTCTACAGATGTTCTGAAATGCATGGGAATCTTGGACTGGTTTAGCAGTTCAGATTTCAGTCTTCTCTCAAATGTTACACAGGGGAAAAAAATCCAAAAATATAAATTGTGAAGTCAGCCGGAATATTTGTCAGAAAAATTACTTATTTTTCCCAAATGCCATTATTGATTTATCTATTTGAAGGTAGCCTCTGACAAACTGTACTTCTTATCAGCTTTTTAC
>KN497665.1:29868-48209 GCA_000787155.1 Scartelaos histophorus | reverse complement strand
ACCTGGAGAAGGCATTCGACCGTGTTCATCGTGGTGTGCTGTGGGGGGTGCTCTGGGAGTATGGGGTCCGAGGTCCTTTGCTAAGGGCCACTGTACGGCCGGAGCAGGAGCTGTGTTCGCATTGCCGGCAGTAAGTCAGACCTGTTCCCGGTGCATGTTGGCCTCCGCCAGGACTGCCCTTTGTAACCGGTCTTGTTCATAGTGTTTATGGACAGGATTTCTAGGCGCAGTCAGGGGCCGGAGCGTGAGATTGACAGGCTGATCGGTGCGGCGTCGGCAGTGATGCGGTCGCTGTATTGGACCGTTGTGGTGAAGAGGGAGCTGAGCCGAAAGGCAAAGTTCTCGATTTACCGGCCAGTCTACGTTCCTACTCTCACCTATGGTCACGAACTCTGGGTAGTGACCGAAAGGACGTGATCACGGATACAAGCGGTTGAAATGAGCTTCCTCCGCAGGGTGGTTGGGAGCTCCCTTAGAGACAGGGTGAGGAGCTCAGTCACATGGGAGGAGCTCGGAGTAGAGCCCCTGCTCCTTCGCATCGAGAGGAGTCAGCTGAGGTGGCTCGGGCATCTGGTCCGGATGCCTCCTGGGCGCCTCCCTCGGGAGGTGTTCCGGGCATGTCCCACCGGGAGGAGGCCCCAGGGAAGACCTAGGACACGCTGGAGGGACTATGTCTCCCGGCTGGCCTGGGAACACCTCGGGGTTCCCCCGGAGGAGCTGGAGGAAGTGGGGGTGAAGGAAGTCTACAGCTGCTACTGCTAATATTACTGCTACTACTACTCCTGCTGCTGCTGCTGCTGCTATTACTGCTACAACTGCTACTACTACTCTACTACTACTGCTGCCACTACTGCTGCTGCTACTACTACAAATGCTACAAATACTGCTACAAGTAAAACTATTTCTAATATACTATGTGGTGGTGCTACCTCTATTGAAAGAAAAAACCCTATACCCCAGCACTGAGAATAAAAAGGGCTATTTTGGAATGATGAAATATGTAAAACTATCTTTTTTGTGCGAGTTGCTTAGTATGCGTCAGAAGGATAGATGAAACCGAGCTTGTGTGCTTTCTCAGATTTACTGATTGCAGTCATGCTGTCTGATCCCAATTTATCTTGCACTTTTTGCACAGCACCCCGTTTCTTTAAAAATGGCCCACTCTTTGCCTGTGGCGTTTTTGAGATTTGGAAGTGATTTCTTATCGAATATTTATCTGTCAAAAGTTCACACACGTTCGTCCTTATTTTGGTTTGTAACTTTTAAATAATTGTTGTTACGTTGTTCTTAAGATTTGCATAAAATTGCAGATTGAATCCTCAAATAATTATGATAATGAAGAAATTAATAAAGGGGAGGGTTTTTTTTCCAGGAATTTCCTTGTGTTTATTGGTTTAAAGGTGCCATGCCTAATTTTTACCAAAATGTGATAAACAGAAGTAGATGATTTTCATCAGTTTGCAGTAGTCCAAAGTTATTCCTCATTTCTCTTGCTTCTTAATTATTCACACCATTATGATTTTATAAGAATTTTTACAACTTTGAGAGGCCATAGAAGAGTTTTGTTGTCAGAGTAATGCAACAACTAGCATGCAGATAACACACGGCAAGCTTATTTTGACTTTAATACTGCTTTTTACTGCTTATATAATAACTGTCCTGGAGCAAATTAAATTTTGCTTAAATACATGGAAAAATTGCAGTGTGTATCCTCTTTTATCTATTTTAGTTTCAACCCTCCAAGTTTATCTAATGTTACAACAATACAGTTTACCAGTAACAAATACTGATTTTGACCAAAATATAATTAAAAATATTAACTTATTGCTATGAAACTTTATTTTCTTCTTTATTTTAGGTATTCAAAACCCTCCCTTTGTCAATTTGCTGAATGTCTCTCCCCGCTCTTTACCCCAATATAGTCCTGTCAAATTAAACCTACACACCAAAACACAAAAGAGGAAAGAAGGAAAGAGAGTGATGTAAATTGGGTGGAAACTGTATACTGGACAGTTGGTTTCAAATCTACTGTGCGAGCCTGTTTTGCTGCAGGCTAATTTGCCAGGAACGGTGGACAGTGCCTGGCAGGCCACTAGGGATGCTTCCTGGAACAAGAGCACAGAGTCAGAAAAAGGGTCAATAAAGTGCCACCACACCTGACAGTTCAACTCTAACTTGCCCGGAAACCTGTCAGCAAGGCACTTGGCGGTTAAATACTGGCCTGCCACCTCCACTAAAGGAATACCCCATAGTCCCCGTGGCAATATCTTTACAACAAGAGGAGCTTTCTGTCTTGTGCCTGGGAGGTGGTAACAGACTTTTTAATCGTCTTGTTGTGGACTCCTCTGACAGCGTGCTGTTGCTCTGAGCCCCAGAGAGGAGTGACGAGAGTGCCAATTATAGATTTTGACTTTAAAAACAACTGCCCCACCTGAACAAAATAAAACCGCACTTCCACATGCAACTATCTCAGAAAGGCATTGTCTAAAGAAAAGTGTTGACAAAATCAAATCCAATCAAATTAGGCACCTTGAACCTTGAAGAAAGTGTGTACTATATTCACATTTCAATGCTAAGAAAAATACTTGATACTCAATTCAATATTATAATGTTAATATAATGAACAGATATTTAAAAAAAAATTGGGTATAGTTTTGATAATAACAGTGATGTAGAAGAGAGCATCATAGATCATAGCTTTTTCTGCCTACTCAGATCTAGATTATTTTTATATACTAGTTTTAATTAATCTGATTTATTAGGCCTATAGAATTAAATGTCTTAGTTTTCATAATAATCAGATACAAAGTACTTGTAAAGCAATTTCAGTGATGGAAATATTCAAGGGCCAAATGACATTATGTCATATGAACTCTTATCACCATCTTAAATCTTTGGTCTTAAAAGACCAAATTTGCTTCATTGAGACATTTAATAACAGCCTTATTGCCGTTTTAAAGTCTGCATGGGCTATTTCCACTTGCATTAGAATATCCAAAAAGGAACCAAAATTATCAACTGTCCTGATATTTTTTGCTTTTAATGTTCAGAAGTACATTTTGGGGAGTTGTAAACAGCGTGGTTGTAGATTAGTTTTTTATGCTTGTTGTTGAAAACACATGGTCCCCGCTGCTCTAAAGCCATGATGTGTTTAAGTGCAGCTGTGATGGGTAAAACACAGGCTTAGCAGATGCTCCTTAGGCCCGGCTCTGTACCACCTCAGCGACTTTAATTTTGGATTTCATTTGCTGGGTGTATCTGCGCCTGAGCAAGGCCAAGAAGAGGTGTAGAGATCACTTTGTCACGTCTCAGCAAATTTCAAGCTTTTTTCTCAAATCAAATTGAGGTGTGGAGCTTTGGTGTCTGATACTTTTCACACTTTGGCTTGATAGTATTCAATGTATAAATAGTGGTTAAAAATACAATTCTCTTCTTTTGGCTTTGCTCTCAATTCCACTTGCGAAGCACTTGCTTCAATTCCTTAAGCGTAGTTATTTACTATGCCTTTATCCAGATAAACTTGACCTGTAGCTGACTGACAGATTCTACTTGTGTGATTTTTTTCAGAAAGATTGACCACATTTCTCTTTGTTGTCTAAATGAGAATTCCCTTTTGGCTTTTGAGAAAATCCCTCCTGTTGACGTAGCTCTAATAATGGGCAAAGCTGCGGGATTACATGTGCAGTGTCCCTGCAGCCCAGCGCCTGTCAGTCAGGCTGTGGGACAGGAGCAGTGGGACAGGACCAGTGGAGCGGCGCGTGCCTCATTAGGGCTAAAGTGCTCCCGGGACAGGCCGGATGAGACTCGGATCTGAGCCTCTCAGCAGTACTGAGAAGCAGGGCAGACTGGGACAAAGCCACACTGGTTTGACTGAAGGAGCTTTGTATATTTTTGGACGGCTGATGAAACCAAATAGTCTTGTGTTAACATATCTTGTGACGGGCAGAAGGATGAAGCAGTGGACCACTGAGAGTGTGTAGCACTAATGGGCTCCTCCTGCTTTCTTCAGAACGTACTTGACAGCGTTAGCCGCAGCTAACTGGCCAATTAGACAGCAGGGGAAGCTCTCCCGCTCCGTGCAGAGCTTGTTGTGTCTGCTCTGGTTGACAGATCTTCTCTGTAGTGACACTGGTCTGTTTGCAGGATCCTCTCACACACAGCCCTCTCACATGTACAATCTCATCTCATTCTGTGGGGCCATCCTTTTGTCATTATTTTTCTTTTAATTCTTGGATTCTTTGATTAATCTATTCTGCTACAAAGACTTTAAAGCCCCACTGTACCTCTTCATTATACCCGCTCACCATAGGGGACATGCCAATGTCATTTATAGATTGCATGTTCAATTACAATGAACACCTACACCACCTACATATTGTATCGAATGTACAGTTAACAAAAGTACCGCAAAGGTGCGTTTTGCTGCTCCAAGTGTGACCCCAATCTCACACCACTGTAGCTATACATTCTCCTCTTCTGAAGTGGCTATTACGTGGGTTGCTGAAAAATGTAATTGCTTTGCAACTGCCATGAATAGTGTCTTTTATACAAAAACAATTGACTTCAATAGGTTTACCAAACTTAAAGCTTAGAGAAGAATAATGTCAGAAATTCAGTTGACATAATCTTGATCTCTCTCATAAACTGCAGTAGCTGTTGCACCCATATGTTCTTGAAATTATTTTCTTTGTTTCCAGTGGCATTAAGGTTTTTTCAATATTTTAAGATGTTGACACATATGATCCAGAGTGTAAAACATTGAGGCCCATTTCTCAGGATAATTAGCTCATATTTGCCAATGATGACAATATGAGTGGGCACTGTACTTGAAATGCTTTGATACTGGTAACCACCCACAGCCAGCCTCCTTTAAGACTGCAACCTTGACTTCACTTGTAAGACTCAAAAGCTCAAGCAGTACCTCTTATGTTCTTGTGTTTTGATCCAGTGTGTCTGGAAAAGAGACAAGAGGCCTTAAAAATTAAATGCCCCATAGGTACCTGAAAGTTTGAGAAGATTTTGTGAACTTTTACTTCAGCATCATGGTATGAAACACTGAAATTGGGGAAAATGTGATTAAAAATCCTCCACCTTTTCAACCTTTTGAAGCATTTGCTAAGGGCATAAACAATAACAGTAAATCTAAAAATAAAGTAGAGAACAAAGCAGATTGGTTTGGTTGATGGCATATTTAACCCAACACTTCAGAACAAAAACATTAAGAACTCCATTGACACCACTACAGCACAGTTCTCATTTTATTAGATAATCAGTGCAAGGAGCTGTCATGTCTGTCTCGCATTTCATCCAAACGTTTCCAGTGTTGCCTTTGTGCTATTTTCCTATCTTTCAGAATTATTTGCAGTTAGACAATATACCTCAATCTACACATAGAAATTTCCACCCAAGTCAAATTTTGATCAAGATTTTAACATATAACATTTATTTAAAGGTGCCACACTTTGTAACATTCAGCTTTAAACTTCCTCCTTGGAGATCAGGCCAAGATACCAGGCCACAATAGCGTTTTTGAGCAAGAAAAAAAGCTATTCTGTGGAACATTCCAGGCTAAGCAATAACATCTGTATGGGGACGAGCAGATGGCCAACCTCCCATCAGAAAAGTTGCCGTGTGCACCTTTTAAATGTAAACTCTCTAATGAGACCATAACCAGTTTGAAAAGCACCACTATACTTTCCTCTTGTCATCTGGTAAAGCATCCCGCTCTTCTTTGGCAGCTTATCAAGTCCGACTTTGAACCAGCTGGTTGTTACAGCTCCTTTATTACACCTAATCCCATACGCTCTAATGATTCAAAACAGCAGGTACGAGAAGCTAAAAGTGGCTCCACCAACTTTCTTTTACCTCTTTGTTGTCCAAAAAGTGGAAGTTTACTTTAGACTCACCGCTCATTACATTACAATGAATATGCTAAAATGCTAGCTAATTAGTCTGCTCCTCTCAGTGGCATTGATTAGGATACTTAACCTTTGAATCCAGACATTAGCATCGTCACCGTTGGTATTTGGTGTTCAAAGCTTAATTGGATCACTGCAGACTTGTAATGAGTGCACATTGCTAAATATGTGCATTTATATCTGTAAATTCTATTAGCATAATAAGGTGCAGAAGGCTCACATGGACAATAGCTAAGAGGCACTGTTTAATTATTGGTACAGAAGATTTTGCACCATTATTATATTATTGAGAAGCTATAAATACTTTATAATAAAAGTGTAACAATATAAGAAAACATTAATGCTTTAAAACTTTCTAAGCAAAAGTACACTGTGTTTCTAAGTACTTGTAGAACCTTTGTTTGGCTGCATTACCTGCTTGTCTCCATGGAGAGTTAATACAGCAGAAAAGTTTTGTAGTGCTCCTTTAACATATTGTGATGCTTTTTTCACACTGCAATATCATAACGACACTGGATTGTTCTATTCCTAATTTACAGGTCAGTTGCTTGATTTGGACAAATGGATTAATTTAGCCGTAGAAACAAATCACGGTTAGGATTTCTAGTGTTGAAAAATATTTGGTCTCATTATGTAATACAGAGAAGAAAAATTACTTTAACTGTGAGTGATCCGTAGTTATTCTTTCTTTTCCTAATCCACTCCTAGCATCCTGATAATTTACTGTGATGAGTTTTGTCGTCATGGTAAAGTAAACAACCACTAGCATACTAACAGTGCACTTCCAAATTCTTAGATAGTATAGCAGCTCTAATTCCTGTATACAATTATATAGTGGTTTATTATCCGTATGGGTCAAGACACACTTTGCTCAAATACATGGGAAAAAAGGCCCTTTAAGTCAGTTTGTAAGACTATTGGATTTGTATTAGTTGGGTTTGTTTGCTAGATAAAAGAAAATGTGTGAGTAGGGCAGGTTTTCGTGCATTTGTATATTGAACATTCATTGAGTGCAACGCTTATTTGTCTCCGCATTTACTATAGAATTAGGAATTTAAATACACTCTCTTTCTTTTGTTAGATATACTCTGGACTGTGCTAAACAGGAAGAACAGAAGCAACATTTAGGTGTGTCTTGAGTTCAGAGCCAACTAAAGGAGGATCAATGCTTCTGTCTGCCCTGTCTGACTTTGTGTCTCCTCAGGAAAACAGTCATTAGTAACTACTAAACTTTGACCAGTATCATGTGACCTGTACGTGTACATAGTATAACAGAATATTGCACTCCAAAATAAGTTCACGAGAAACTTTCAGAAGGTTTGTCCAGTTTTTGTTCATGTACAGTAGTTGAGTAAAATTTGTTTTGCCCCCTTACACATATATTATAAACGATGCTCTTAGGGTTGAAATAAGTCGGGCATGATAGTTGTTGTTGATTTTATGTCAAAACTCTGTTCTTGCTTCTGAAAACTGTGTATAATGCTTATAAACTCATCACTGTGAATAATTAGGATGTTCAGAATGCATAAAGAGAGTGAGGAATAGGTTTGGACCACTGTAAACATTAATGTCAAATTTTCAAAAAGAGTTTGAAGAAAACAAAAAGCTCTTATAGGTAAGTGTCTTGTTAACTGGTCCTCATGGGTCACTAGCCTAACTAAATTAAACTTGAGCTAAATTAAACCAAAGCCTGCCTCATGCTTTAGAGCTTGACTTATTTTGACAGCTTTTTCAACAGTCTCACAGTCACTGCTCTCAACTTTTAATATCCCTTGAGGTGAGTGAGCCTCTGGGTAGAAAAGCAATTTTCCGCTTTAACTTGGTTTGGTTTTCACAGAAGCCAGGACTAAGTATCACGTACAGGGACACACTGTAATGAGCCTGACTCCAGGATAGTGCAGGGGGATGGCTCCAGAAACATTTGTTTCCATTTTACTGTGAACAAATTGAAATGGCCAGTTGCCCTTGGATGTGGCCTCTTTGGTGACAGAGCTTAGTCCTTGAGTCACCAGGACAAACAGTGGCCCCAGAAAAGAATGGATGAACGAATGGATTCAGCAACCAAGTCCGGATGATTTCTTATATTTTTCGCAGGGTTGACTTTTGAGCTGTAACTTTATGCATCCATCCATCCAATGCTGTAGCTTTTAATCACTTTAAAAGCACTGTACATGATTTTTATAGTAATACAATGTAAAACTGAGCTAGTTCATTTAAATGGTTTGCAGTGGTCCAGAGTTTTTCCTCACTACCTATTCCTCGCCTCCTAATTATTTATACATTTATTCATGCTTTTCACAACCTTTCCGGGCAGAGTGGAGTTTTGCCAACTACACACTTCCTGATTATTGTACAGTAAAAAGCTTTATAATTACACTCAGACAGTGGACAATAATTTGACCTCAAGAGCTGCTTATAATATATCTTTACTGAAGCATTTAACTGACATTACTATTCACACAGCAACACCATTATTTTTAAAGGCATAATCTGGATCAATTTATTTTTCCATGCATTTGATGCTTTATTTGACAGTTTTGCAACGGTTTAGATTGTTGCTGCTGAGACTCAAACTCACGGTGCTGAGGCTGGCACAAAGCCTAGCGCCTGCCAAACCCCAGGGTCCTAGAAGTGTTTGTATTGTAGATTAAAGTAGACTTTCAAATAGATACTGCACAATAGGCCTGTCACAAGAATTACTATATCAACGTTTGTTCAATACATGATGGATGGAGCAAGATATTATTGTCTCTATATTTCTTTGCACCACTTTTTGGCTACATGATGAGATTTAAGATGAAAAAGTTGATTAAATAACTTTACAGATGCAAACTAACTACTGAAGTTTTTAATTTTGCATTTTATTTGATGCAGCTCAGTTGTTTTTTGTTTGTTTGTTTGTTTGTTTTTTACAAAAATGCACATATAGAATAGTTTTTCTGCTTTAAATCTGCTTTTGAGTTATTGTGTCAGTGTCATAAATTAGCTTCAGTATCATCTTTTATCATCTATATTTACTTAAGTAATATATTGCACTTTCAAATTTGTTTTCATGACAATTCTGCTGCACATGGCTTGTTATAGCAGTTTTATGTATTCTCCAGCACATTAGTTAGCAGGGGAATTATCAGTCAAAAGTGAACTTTCTCTTTACCTATTTGGAAATTTTAAACGTTGAGGCATACAGTATATTGGACTTTTGTACTGTTTTCACCTGCAAAGCAAAGGATTATAGGCTCTCCGCAAACTACCTCGCCCTGGTGATTTATGCAGTTTTAAGATAGAGTAATCTTCTTCCTCTTTGAGCCGGGACAAGGCCGCTAAGGGAGGTAGTAATGGAAAATACAATTGGTTTTCCCCATGCTTAAGTAGTCCACATATTTCCACAGTTCCAGATATGAGGCCCAGTTTGCAAAATCAAGTTCTCTATAAGACATGACTTCAATATTTCAGACAATAAAAAATTCTATCTGGCAATGACTAGACACATTTTGTGCTTTGTGTTTTGTCCCGTAATTACACAGTCTATGCTGATAACTGACTGAGCCCAACTAGATTAAAGGGAAAGTTTCTGCTTTGGTAAAACATTGAAATTGGAAGCTTGTTTACTTCTTTTCAAAGCTTATTAAATCCTGTTGTATTTGAATAGAAAGCCGTAAATTGGCACTCTCGTAGAGTTTATGAGTCCCCAGACAGTATTTTTGTTTAGTCGTTAAGCTAACTGTGTAATGTTTTCTTGGTATTTTCATTTCCTAGGTACTACACATTTTTTTCCTATTGCTTATCTAAGCATGAGATTGGACAATGATTACATTGCACGCAGTTGCTAATTTTCAACTTTAATACAGTCTTTCTATGTTGGACTACATTGGATACAAGTTATGGCATTATCATTGTAAAAATGCATTCGTAACATAATGTCATCAAAAATAATTTGATGTGGTTCTCCTATGTAAAATAGGGCAGGCTCATGTGTATTTTATGAGCCAATACCAATATGGCCTGTTGCTGTGGCTGGTAACTTATATTTAGCTTTTAAAAATCACACCATGGCCCATAAAATGATTTTAAGTTGAAGTAAAGATCAGTTTTTATTTGTCTCAAAATAATAACAGCCATAGCTCTCTATTTCCATTCTTACTCATTAGTCTTTTCAAAAGACAAAGGACTGAGACTTGGCCACATAGATTATTACACTGCCCTATTTTCTATCTGTATTAAATATTGATATTTCCCAACACCTATTTAACAAATTGGTTTCAAAGTTGCCCTGTATTGATGCTGGAATCAGTATATCTTCCATCCATATAAAACATAATTGCCAATTTAGTTAGCCTTGACAAAAAGTCAAGTACTAATTTTACAATCTAAGGAATAATAAAGCAATAGCAACAGAGATTTTAACAAGTGTTTTTGTTTTTAGGGTTATTTCAATTAAAAGCGTAGCTATTAAACCGCAGGCATCCTCAAACCCAGGTGGCCAGGCTTGTTTCATGATGTTTATCTTAATGAAGCCATGTGCCTAGCTCACTTCCTCCTATTAAAGCCTGCTCTGCCCTCACAGGTACATGATGCTCATCAATGGAAAGAACCAAGTATTTATGGTCGACAGAGACAACAGCATCTTCCACATAGACAACTTAGAGTTTCCCTACCGCAAAGATCCTCGGGTCCACCTCTCCAACACACTGCTGGATGGGGTAAGTCAAGCTGCTTCCTTTATTTAATATTGTGCATCTGATCTTTGACTGCCTGCCTTATGTTAATGAAAGGACTAATACAGTCATGTTTTCTACGATTCAGTCCATTTCAGTCCATTTCAATAGTTGGCAGTTATTTTGAGTGACATTATTGCTATTAATTTAAATAGAGAGTTCATATTTATATATATTTTTCATTTTATATTTTAAGTTCTTCTTCCATTTACTACTTGTTTTTTATCATTATTGTACATTAAAAATGTGTTTATGGGGGTTCTCCTGCTTTATGGTCATTTTTGTCATTTTGTGGCAAGATAATAATGCCTTACACTTGTAATATGCTTTACAGGTTTGTCAAAGCCTCTCAAAGCTCATTACTCATTCACTCCACACACACTGTAGCCTCACGGAAGCTGGCTGCAAATCTGCACCATCACTTACACTGTCATACTAGACAATGTGGGTGAAGTGTCTTGCCACCATTGACACAATCACAGAACTCTCTCCAAGCAGGAATTGATCCTTGGACCTTCGGGTTGGGTGACGACTGTTTTAACCACTGCTTGAGCCGCTGTCGACCTATAAAGTTTCATAAAGCAGTTTCAATTTTAGAATTTATTGTGATAGATAAAAGTCAAGAAAAGGGTACAAATTATTTGTCCTCTGCATTTGACCCATCCTTCTTTGTCAGAGCAGTGAGCACCGCAGTGCAGCACCATCTCCATAATCTTGTTCTTGGCAGGATGTCCTGCTTGCATAGTTAAAAAATGCAACCAAACTTTTACTGTTTAATGTCCTCTTATCTAACAAAAAAGGAAAACAAAAAACACCAACAATAAATTACTTGATGTTTTAGTGTCTTTACAACCTCTTATTCCCCCTACAGTTACCATCTCCCCCAAAACACAGTCGACTCTGCCAAACTGCCAATGTTCCCCCGAGTGCTGACATTGGACTTGTCTTATCTAAAACGCTCTCCTCTCTCCTAGCCCCCATCTGTCAGAGCTGGCTTGTTTTCTCTCGCATCCTGGAGAAATGGCACTACTGAAATGCCATCCCTCTGCATTTCCGCCTGTTGTGTGTCTTGGCAGTGGTACCTGGAGACTTATGGCCTTGTAAAAACCCGAGCTCAGACATTTATTGACACATCCACGTAGTGTAGGTCACCCTGGGTCCCTCCCGCAGGTGTTGGATGAGTCACCCACCCTCCCCAACTCGAAAAGCATTCGGGAAATTGCTGGCCATTTTGTAGTTGCGCTTGATTAGATTGTAGCCAGCCTCATTGCCTCTGTCCACCTCCCGGAGCTCACGACAGATGACGGATGAGCTACTTGTCATTCTTTTCAGCTCTTCTTAGCCCTGTAAGGTTGTTAGGGTAAGAATAGTTTTGACAGCGACGATAGTGGAGAGGAAGCAAAATATTATGACCACAGAAAGGTGAAATGTTGACCGGGTGGAACTTTAGTGATGCACATACATAAGTGCAGATAGAAAAGAGACAAAAACAATCATGCAGTCAATATAAAGATAAGAGTAAGGGTAAGGATGGACCTGTATTTAAGGAATAATACTTTAACAAAATATACAGATATCGCAATGGGGCTGGTAGCTTTAGATTTTAAATGCCATGAACAAGCTGTTTCTCCAGATATGAGGTAGACACATGCAAATCAAATATAGCTTTAACCATTCTAATGCTAATTTATTCGTAATTACAAGAAAAACATTTGTGTTTTGGTTCTCAAGATGTTTATCAGAATGGAGAATGAACCTCACACGGGTTTCTCATTTGGGTTGCTAGTTTCAATGATAAAATCCAGTTGATTTAAACCTAAAAAGACCCAATCATTAAGCAGTGTCTCTGACCTTTTCCAAAGATCGGCACAAGGAACTTCACTTTAAATAGATGTGTTTGGCTGGTCAAGTGGTATATATGGTGATGCTTCTTTCCACACAGACTAGACGCTTAATTGCAGCCTATTAACTCAACCTTTGAAGCATTTTTCCCTGATATACATTAAGATGGCCACAAGCTTTGTTTTGACTGGTGTTTATCCGTTTGTTGATGCTTCTGGCAGAATGGGTCTTTAGCAGTTTAAAATGACCCCCGAAGATGCCATGTTGAGGACCAGCTGTGTTGCCAGATATGTTTCATCTTCAGCCCAAAGGCGTGCTCTTTGTTCCAGCATGCTTCTCTGGAGTACAATGCTTAATGAGCTTCACATCGGAATGGTATCCTGAGAAATGCAGACCAAATTCCTGGCGGTCTCCTTTGGTCTTAATAATATATTCATTTGCTGTTTCTGTGTCTGCGCAGAGGTTCGATGCATGCATAATGATTCAATTTCATTAGCAGTGCTCCTCCCTGTGGGCGAGTCGTGTCTGCTCTGCCCTCTCCAGTGGCCCGGCTTTGGCAACTCAAACATGTGTATTGAAAAAGACACCATATTGTCCAATTATGGAAGCTAGGAAAGAGGCAAAATTCATGCAAAGAAGCAGATGTTCAGGTGGGAATGGACCAGGCAATCGCTGCTGCAGTGAGAGAAACAAATTAAACCTATTTTGATAAATCAGTAATTTTTGCCTCTGTTCACATGTTTAATATTTCTCAAAATGTATTTTATTTGTGTGCAAGATTTTTATAGCACAACTGGTGCACCTCTTTGTATGACTGTTAGTAGTTTGGGCAAATTAAAATGGTCTTTTTGTTCTGGGCTGAGTCAAAACCGCATTAAAATTTAATAATCACAAATCTCAAAATAAGAAAAAAAGAAAAAATTGACACTATAACCCGAAACTTACTTTTGCCCCTCAGCAATTCACTATCTCTTGAATAATGAATGCTCTGAAAATATAGAAGAACATCTTGCTCAACTGAGTGTCTAATCAATTGAGTGTGGGCTATTTTCTGTGTGTCATTAGTAGTATTTCCTTTGGCGGTTGGTAACAGTCATGCTTTATGGTCCTGCCGCTGCACCTGACTCGACTCCAGAGCTCTGCATAATAGATGTGCTGCTATTTCTGCTTGTGCTAGTCACACATGCAGCTCCTCCTCACTGCTGCAGGCATCTTTCAAAGTACTGTATGTCCCCAAGAGAGGCCCCTCCCTCCAAGCCACTACACAGGGTTGCCTTTGAATTAGTCATGCATAAAGGTGTATGAACGACTAGGTATGGCGTAACAGTTAGATGTTGTGATAATGCTATGATGGACAATCAATTGAGTCATAGATTGTGATAAAAAAAAAAATAAGGTTAGAGATTAGGGACCACTTTACGGTAACTGGACCTTAAGTCACATTAATAAAGAATAGACAAAGACTTGCATGATGAACAAATTGTGTGTTAAAAAGTTAGTAACAGCTTAATGAAGGAGTTGGAGTAAGGAGTTAAAGTATTACATTTTCTGGAGGCGGCACATCACCTGCATGGTTCCATGGAAATAGGACATTCTTCATCAGATAGATGGTTGTGTGCCATGTGGAAGATTATAGACAAAGCATTTCCATGGAAACAAGCAGAACAGAGACCTCCTCCAAGCTAAATAAGTCAGGTTTATGGAGATAAATCCTTCTTAATAAACTATTCGTTCATTTTGAATTGTTTGATGTTTGTTTATGCTATATTAAGGCTATACTTACAACTGTAATTAGACATTTATAAAATGATACTCAAAATGCTAATAAGGAAACATTTTGCGAATTAAACATAAACCAACTCACAGTAATTTTTCAGTTTTGCTTTCACCTTTCACTTTTTGTACTACCACAACGTCAAACAAGACAGGGTTTTAACAGATTTATGAATTAAAATCGCCTGAATATCCTCATGTAGATGATAAAAGAAAAATAATATGTTTGTCTATCATTCACTCCATACCAGCAGTCTCATTCAGTATTCCTTTTATTACACTGAATCTGAATTCGGTCATTAAAATAATTGCAGTATATCTGTGTGTGATTTACTGTCCAATTTGCTGGTCCATTTCCAGCCCTATCGTCCAGCTGTACACTGGGAAGCCTTGACCTGACTTTTATGTTTATGTTGCAGGAAATGATCATTGACAAGGTGAACGGTCAGCCAGTGCCTCGCTACCTGATCTACGACATCATCAAATTCAATGTGAGTATCAATGTGAGTATCCTGGCCTTTGCGAAAGAGATCGCAAATGTGCATGGAACAAGTGCTAAAAGTCAATGGTCTATTTATGGAGGGGAAAAGAAACAACATGTAAATTGCAGTAGTTTAGGATTTTATACTTAAATTAAGGTTGGCTAATTAAAACCCCTGTACCCATTTTTTTCCCTTTTAATTTGAGCAAAAGAGTGCATTGGCAGCTCTAGAGTTCAACATGGGTCTGCTGCGTGCTGTCTACATCCAATTATGGAGCATTTTATTGTCCGATTATCATAAAGTGTGCATTAGCTATTATTTGTCAACCTTGTTAGCTGTGAAAAGTGCTTCTAAACTCATCAATGTGAATAATTAGGATGCTCAGAATCTATAAGGTAAGTGAGGAATAACTTTGAACCACTGCAAACTATTTAAAATGAACTAGTTTTTAGGTTTGTTTTCTGCACTGGATGTTTTATCAAACTGAGATTGAGATTTACTTGATAATATTCTTTTTTTAAATTTTGTTTTTTGTAAGACAAAATCAAATTGAACTCAAAATTCAATCAGCCCTTTGAGACAACAGATGGAAATGAGCCTTTTTATAATCTGGTGTGTTCATGTCTGTCCATTAACATGCACTGTGCCAATCAAATCAAATAACTCAGTTTTCACCACATTGCATCCTACATTTACCCTTTGAGTGGTTTTGTGATTGTTCTCTACTTTTTCATCTTACATTTTAGAGAAAAATGTTTGGATTGGCAATGTTCCCTATTTGTAAACTCTGCAGCCCCATATATTTCTGCACATAAATATGTTTACATTATATGTTTGATATTCAGCATTTTCAGCCAAACAATCTGGTGAATCACTGTCATTCTTACCTCTCAGCTGCTCCACTTTGCCCTCAGCCTGACCCATCCTTTACTCCACTGTAGCCTCCTGCTGCTCTCTTACAATTGCAAAACATGTGAATGCCTGTTATTACTGTTTGCAGTTTTACCTCAAAAATGGAACCCCATAAAAGAAGTCTCCAAAGTGTACACTGCACAGATATGGCACATTAGTTACATCACTGTGTCTGTATTTTAGAGTGGAGCATTTTCTTAAGTTTTATATGGAAGATACAAACGCAAAGAAAGCCTAATTTTAAATATTTTCTAAAACCCATCTTCATTTTGGATTCAGTTAAATTACTAAAAATACAATAACATACTGCGCTTTATTAATTGTAGAATTGTATTGTATTTTATTAGCTGTAGTATATCAGAATAACATAATGAGTAATGTTGGTAACAAGACAAATGTCATTGCCTTAACTGGAGCTAAATGCAGCTTTATATTTCTATTGAATCACCTCAAGTTTGACAGCAGACATTTCGCCTCCCTGAGCTGTCCTTTGTGTGCACGGAGCCTGATGTGGACTGGGATTAGATTTCTCTGAGACCTGAAAATCCAATCGGTGCCTGGGCTCTGCTGAGGTTAGCTCAGGCAGCTCTGTGCTCCTGTGTGATGACAGACTTTTGTCAGACGGCTGGCCCTGACCCTGCAGCATGTCACACATCTGCTGCACTCTAAACTGTTGCCTAAACTCAGCACAGGGTTTATGTAGCGAACGTCACATTAGAGAGATTTCTACTTTATTCTATTTCTATTTTTTTTTTTTTTTTTTCATTTATTTAAGCAACATCAATAGAAACAGTACAGCGTTACAATATTAACATTGTACATGCATTATGTTCTTCATATACTGTTGTAGTTACGGAAAAGAAAACAAAGCAAAGGTGCAGTGGGAGTATTAGGATGATCCCGTTTTAGGATGATCCTGTCTTGAATATTATTTTTGTTTTGACACTATATTTACTGAAAAAAGCTTATTACAATGTTAAATTACTTTAAGATCACATTACAAGTGGTGTGGATCCCGCTAATGAAACTACTTCACATTATATCAGTTTTGTGAAGTTGTAAGCTTGTAGGCTGAGTTGTTGTCCTACTGCTAATTATAAAGAGGATTCGAATAGTGAGTCAAAGGTACAAAACCCCTTCAGGCATGTTTTTGATGAGGGAATAACGTTGGTAGAAAGCTTCAAAATTTAGCGAAATACCCCCTTTTTAATACACTGCAATATAATTATGGTGTTGTTCTTTAAAAAGCAATGGTAAAATTAATGTACGCTCCCAGATTGGCTCACTTAGGCTCAAACATTAACATATTGATCTCATTTCCATGCTTTAATATCACGAGAGCCCTAAAATGAGCTGAACTTTACACATTTTCACTGATGTCATAGTGGACTTGACACAAAACCGATTACTGTATTACCCCAACATGAGCAAGACCTCTGATAATTACCCCTATGAAATTGCTTTAATATTGTTTGTGGGTGGCAGAATCGCTCCAACCGTCGGCATTATTTTGACGTGGCCGTTTTCTTGGGAACAGCCTGAGGACAGCGTTACAAGGCTGTTAATTGCTAACACTTCTCCAAACTGTAAATGAATTCCTCCCTTCAGCTCATCTGCATGCTGCTAACGGCCAACACGCAGACCGCAAAGGACACGCTCGCTCCAGCACAGCCACTGTTAAAATACTCAAAGCTGCTCTGCTTTTAAAATGAACGCTGAATTATACACACAAAACCATTCTTTTTCACTTCTCAGTTTCCGTCTTTCAATGCAAAGAACATCGTGAACTGCTTGCTTGCTGCTCGATTGAAAAACACCAATCTGAATCCAGATTCTAATATGTTGTAAACTGAAGTTCACAACTTACCATAATTGTATTTTTTAGAATTGGGCCGTGCTGCAGTTTCCTCTTATTTGTCACATGGTACATGAAGTCTTTCACACCAGCTGGGGTCCTCTAGTGGCTAATTTTTTTAATACTGACTCACTGACTGACATTTCAAGTAGATTTTACTTAGGACTGAAAGACTAATCACAACTGAATCAAAATTGCAATTTGAAAGGACACAATTAGTAAATCACAAATGCTGCAATTAAGTAGTACCATTACCATTAGTTTCTCTATAAATAACACAATATTATTTTATTGTGCATTAAAGCTGCTAGGCATCTAGTTTAGACCATGACAGTCATCTTCTTGGAATACTATTCATTTCAGTCTTTGTCATTTCTCTTCAACAAGTTTGCGCTTGTCAGAAACATTTTTTTTAAAAGATATTTTTCACCAATTGTGCAGCAACTGAAAAAAATCACAAAAACACAAAAAATGTAAATTCTAACACTAGTTTTGAGCCAAACCTGACTAAAACTACTCAGGAGATCCATCTTTGTCACCTTTATTCCAGCTAGTTTTGATACTAGTTTTCAAATCATTTAGTATCTTGATATTGATTTTCTTTGGCCTAATATAGAAGACATCCACAAGTGTTCCAAATCAGGAACTAAGAAAAACCTGGTGTCCATTTTGAACGATCCTTTGCTGATGGTGGTCACTTGTCCTATTCCTGTTTGTCTGGCCTCCCCTCTTTTATTGATGGGAGGATCACACAGGCGAGTAGCTCGATAAGACCTCCAGTGGTGCGGGGACCATCTTGGCGAGGTACAGCCGCCGCCGCCCGCCCCCTCCCCCCGGGCCATCG
>KN497665.1:15149-29794 GCA_000787155.1 Scartelaos histophorus | reverse complement strand
ATCGGCCTTCTCCATTATCTGTGCTGCTTTGCTCTCCCACCCGCCACCACCCGCCAACATCAGCTTACCTCCGTCCTATGGAAAGTAAAAATATTTCACTTAATGGAGCAGTAGTGTGCCTGTAGTAAATATTTTAAGATTTTACATCGGTTAAGTGGGAGTTGGAAAAAGTGTGGAGAAAAAAAGGAAAAAGTATTTAAAAAAAACAGGAAGTAGAGGTGGGGCAGAGTGTCAGCAGTAAATAAAATCTTTCAAATATATAAATGAAGCAAAAATAAATAAGCAAACAAAATAGTTATATTGGAGAATAAAGTGATATGTCTTTTCATTTTGCAGTCCTTTCACATTTGACCTTGAATAAGACATTTAAAGACCTAATTCTGATTATTGTAATTGAAATACTGCCAAAAATATTGATTAATTCATTTTTGTCAATACTATCTGCCCCTAATTCAGTTCAATCTGTGTTTTTGAAAAAGGCCTACTTTTAATGTCACTGACTTTTACTATTAGTAGGTGTGTAGTAAACTAATGACATCTACTGTGCATTGATCAGTTGACTAAAGTGGGGCATGTCATGGGAAAAGTTGTCAAAACAGTTAATGATTTGCACAAAGACAACTATATATGGAGAAGTCGTAATACATAGCAGGTTTGTAAGAGATTAGATTGTGTGGTCACTTCCAAAACGTAAATCTAAATCATTTTTCTTCTGTGGACCCTTTGATTTGAATAAAGTTATTAGTCAGCTAGTAATAAGATTTTCTCACTAAGACTCATTACATTGATTAATCACTAAGCAACAAAAGGATTACAGCCCAATGTATTATTTTTGTTTTACCAACATGAGGTAAAGGACCAGCTGTACTTTGACAGTTGAAAAGTTTACTTCCTGGAGGGCTCTTGGTGAATTCTTTCAGCCGTCAGCATCAGTCAGCGTCTGCTCTGTGTGGGTGACCTGTCAGCAGTGATGGACATTGTGCTAATTGCATATGTCCTTAATTTCGGTGTGAAACAAAGCTGTTATTATAACCTCCAGGCTAACGGTGACTTTAGATGTCATTCTCCACTTTCCTGTCCAATATTTAGGTGCTAAATATTTAGGAAAACCAATCTGTTTAGTAGGCCTGTGCAATACATAATTTTTGTTTAGAATAAAGATTGTCAATGATAAGATTAGGTTTTCTTAATCTTGAGGTCTACAGTCAATTTTCCGAGTTAGGTCCAGTTTTGGAAAAATAAATTGGATTAAGTCTGACTTGAAATTAGTATTGCAAGAAAAAACAAGAATCACAGTATTATTTTTCTACATTTAGCAATATGTTCAATAATCCATACATTCAAAGTGCGCTTTATGTACACTATCGGTCAAAAGTTTGGACACTCTCTCATTGAATGTTTTCTTTATTTTTACTATTTTCTACATTTTGTGTACAGACAAAAGACGCCAAATATCTGAAGCAAGATATTTGGAATAATCCAGTAAAGAAAAAAAGGTTGAATTATTAATCAATTAAGTGTGTCTTCTGTAAGAATTTGAATATATATATATATTTTTTTTCTTTTTTCCTTTGCTACATAATTCGATATATCTCACTTTATATATTTAATTTCTTCTGTAAGTAGATAAAATGTAGAAAGTAGTAAAAATGAAGAAAAAAAAACACTGAATGAGATGGTGTGTCCAAACTATTGACTGTTAGTATATATATGCATATTTTATAGCTGCATATCTTGCACGAGTGAAGTCATACATTTTTCAGCGTATTTTTAGGACCGCAAATTAAAACTAAATGAAATCTGCTGGAAGTTCCTTATTGGTCCAGAAGTCTCAAACTACAACATACGCAAAACACAACATGACCGACTTACATCAGTACAGATGTTATCAGAAGTGCCATCATTACGAACATTTCACAGCTGTGCTTTTTAAACAGACACATACGAGTTCCCAGAGTTACAGTCAGGACGACGCTGGGCTCCCACTCTAAGAATAGTCCCAGTAGTATCATCACTTTGTTCTCTCTGAAGTTCCTCTGACGCACTCCAGCTCTTGTGTCGTCTCTTCCCACTACCGGCTGCCGTCTTGAGCGCATTCACCGCTCCATAATGCGCTAATAGCCGTCACTAACCTTTTGCTAGTCAACGTTTTCCCTCATTTAAGCCCAGATCGGGTTGATGTAATACCTTAGCATTTAAAGGTTACGGAGAAAATGGTGTCGTCAGCAGAAGTTGGCCGGCTGTGACGTGGGCTTTTACTTTTACAGAGCGTGCAGGCGGAACAACTAAAAATGCACGTCTCTCTGCCTAAAAACAGATAAATAATAAGATGATGCAGCGGTGTTGTTATTTTTGTTGCTCTTAAAGGTCACATCACCATTTTGCACATACCCGGAGCTGTGTTTTGTTTCACTCTCACATGTAATCGTTTATCATTAGTCTGTACATCCCCAAAGCTCTGTTCAACTTGCAAAGTCATGTAGTTGTATAGTTTTCAAGTTTACCGCTACTTTTTAACTTTTGTTTAGTAGAGATTGGCTCCAGATCCAGGTAGGTTTGTGATAACAGATCAGAGAGTACAGTAATGTGGGCCTTTTTGTTATGTAAAGTTAAATGTATTGATTTTGGAGAGAAAACTTCACTTTAATCTTTGTGTTTTTTCAGTGTTCAGCAGAATATTGTGACAGCCATGACATATAGCCACTATTTGCTGTCTAACCTAATCCTAAATCTTTCCATTTGTTCTGCAAGACGTGCACTAGACTGAATAAGATCCTTAGATTATGTAGACTGTTATAATAATCTGTAGGCCCTATGCTCTGTAGTGTCCAGAAAACTCAATTTTACTACTTTATTTCACTACTTGACTAATTGGATCTATGTGGGGTTTTTGTAGTCTCGCCAAAATGAATAAATATTTAAATACAAGGCAGTGAATAACAACAGTAAGTGCACAAATTAAATGAATACAATAGTGGAGAACTGTTTGTGTCTCAATGTTATTGCTAATTTGGACTCAACAAAAACAATCCTACATATAACATAATTGGGCAATCTTTATTTTAATGAATTGGAATTTTAATAGGTTTTTTTATTTTATGTTTTCTGATTTTTGCCCTATAACAATATATTTGAATCTATGGCAAGGACCACAAGTTTGATTTATTTAAGTTCACTTTTTTTACTATCATCACTACTCATCTACTTCCACAAAAACTTGCAAAAAGTCAACCTAAAGTAAAGATACTGATTCATGAAAAAAATCCCCACTATCACAGACACCAGTATTTCCACACATGTATAAATCAAATGGACCAACAATAAAAACATTTATATTATTTAATCTGTTTCTCAAGAGTATATACGGCCTGTACGCTATGTTTGTGTAGGATAGGATTACAGGCTGGTTGTGGTCCCAGGGGAAGCTTATTCTAATGTTGTTTATGTCACATAGAGATAGTCATACACTGAATTGTTGCAGTGTTTTGTTGTGCATATTTTTACATATTTCTCTGACAATGTCCTTCAGGTTTCAAGCTTTGCCTCCTACAGTCATTCATTCTTATTTAACTTTTAATGCAGATTTAGGCTATATATAGATCCACAATGTGTACTGTGTAATGTGTTATGCAATGCTGTGTTCAGAGCCTGTCAGATTTCTCATTTTTTTCATATGCATGTTGTATAACCAAAACAGTAATCTAAATATATGTTGGCGATCTGGTACGATATCTCATTAAAAATCTTGATAATCAGTAACCTTGGCTTACAATTAATAGTCAGTAAATCCTTTATAAATTAAGATTCTACAATTAAAGCAGACCAATTATGCAAAATTGACTTTTCAGAATTATTAAGCATGTTATAGTTGCTTCCCATTTATCTTCTCAAAGTTGCATTTGGAGCGACTCATGTTTGTGACGCATGTTTGAGCAATCTTTTAATTTCAGGACGCCATATCACCCCAATCATAGCCTGTTTTCATTGTTTGCTGATGCAAAGGTTGATGGTTTAAATCCCGCTCCTGACATAAACATCATTAGCAGAGCAGTCCATGATCCACAGGTTGGCCGGGTGATTCCAGCTTCCACAAACTAATGCTCTTGTTGTGTCCTTGGGCATTTCAATCTCTTCATACACTGGTGTAGGGTGAGTGGTTCCTTGATGTGAAGCGTTTTGAGTGAAGGTGGAAAGGTGTTGTATTTAAATCTGACCATTTACTATTTACCATTTAGCAGACTCAGGCACAATATGTATGGTTGAAAAGTTAAAATGGAAAAAATATATGTTATTTTGACCTGACCCCCCATCTCTATGACAGGATGTTTCTACTAAAGTGTACATTGATTACAATAGCAATGTCTTATATGCGTGTCGTGATTTGTTAGAGTGATGGATGTTTCTCACTAGAGGGCCTCTGTGATTGACACTTGTAATAGAGAACCACACAGAGCTGTTATAATATTCAATCAGTGCGCAGTCAATCTGTTCAAGGTGAGCAGCCTCTGTCTCTCTCTACGGAGCTTGTGAAATTGGGTCAGTACAAGAGTATAGGAACTGAAGAAGCAATCTGCACTACAGCCAGAGTCCAAGTGTCCAAAGCACTGCACACTCCTTTTCTCATCTTTTACCAAGGTTTTCTGCTTCAAAATACAAAGTGTTCTAGACTTGAGAGTCCGAAAGTACTGTTCCTTTAGAATCCGAATGTCATAAAAGAGTAAACATGGATAATGAAAACGGAGGTAGACAATTTTGGTAATGTTTTGCAATTGTGCTACTTGTGCTACAGACGGGAATGTACACTTTTGCTATAGGCTTGTCAACAGTATCGAAAATTCAATACTTAGCGATATTAAAGCTAAAATCGAAACTATGCACTACTTTGAATAAGTATTAACACTAAAACATTCACACCACATACTTGGATGACTGAGGAATTACACAAATATAAGACCTTATGGTATTAAAAAAGAAAGTACAATGATTTAATGTTGAAAGTCGAGTATTGTGTCTTTTCCTTCAGATTGAAATCAAGTGCCAAATTTTAGTATCGTGACAACACTACTTATAATATAATCTGACATATTTACACTGTTGCTACTGCAGACCTTCATTAATATTCCCTAGCAAATAAATAATTGAAGAAAGATAAAAATGCTTTCACTTTTCACTCCATCAAAAAGTGGAGTGCTAAAATCAAAACAACAATCCTCTAATTTACAGTAATTATTCACAACTACTATTACCATAAGGTCTTCTACTGTTACTTGGGCAGTTACAGTCACAAATAAAAAAATGTCACTTTTTCCAATGCAAACAATCTCATGCTTTTTCTTTCTTTTTTGGGTCTTTCTGCAGATCTGTGTAATGTTGACGAAATAGACAGATTTGATGCTGCAAACAGTACTTTGATGAACAAGAGACAGCCGCCTCTGTTGCAAAAACAAAGTAGTTCTCATCACCATGGATCATTTAGCATTTGCGATAGCCGCTTAGTTCCCAGTGAAAATGTAGTAATAACAGTAATATGCGGTGTGTAATTGTGGTGTTTTGCGTTAAACAGACTTGACCAGCACATGCCTTGAATCACCCACACGTACGCGGCGTTCTGTCCCGATGACACAGACATGGGCCAGATGGAGCACACTGTGTGGGACAGACCAGCTGTTGTTCCAGCAAAATGGACTTGAGAATTACTGCTTCAATCTTTTGGAAAAGAAACCCATCCCGACGCAATGACATATCATATTTTTGCCTATGATAATTTGAAGAGATTTAGATGAGTTCCATCAGTATCACTGGCTTTGGTTTAATGATTGTTTGGTAGATTGGTTTCCAATGTCTGGCCAGTAAGTCTCAAACTGTTCAAACTAAATACCACTTTAGATGAGAAAATGCTTTTCCTTTCACAACATTAAAATTAACAGTAAAAAATAATCATCAAGTCTTATTTGTGAGGATAAATAATAATAATATTTTTTTCTGCCCTGCCCCAGTCTATGTGTGCTCACGTGTTCATTCCCTTTTTGTTCTCAGTGCATCACATTTTTTTTTGAACGTCATAAGTGAAAATTTAAATTCATATGCCAGATAAATGCTTAATATAATGTAAATAACGGTTATCAGCGACAACAGCAAGATATTGGTATTGACTAAAAAAAAATCTGTATCAGAGACTCCTAAATTCTATTAAATTATCGTAGCACATATAAAAATGTTCTTATTCGCTTACTTTTAAACAATAAGTTCACATAGCATGACTTACAAAGTAAATGTAATAACTATTAATCATTAGAGGTTTTCTTATCAGCTGGAGGCAAACAGAAATGTGTTTTAGTTTTATTTACACCATTAAAGGACCTTCAGAGGACACATGATGGTATCTAGCTCTTTGTCGACTTTAGCAAAACTGTACTTTTCCCCTCAGTCCACAGAAATCTTTCAGCAGATAAGTGTTTTTTGCTCCCAGGATAGAAAATGGTCCCCGTGCCAGCCCAGACCTCAATCCATCATTGTCCAAAACAGCTAAGACAAAGGTTTTACAACACCAATTATGTTTTATCCACATGCAGTTACCACAAACAAAAGTGTAAGTAGGCCTGTCACGAAAACACATTTAGAAGTGCAATAAATGACAGAAGAAAGTGGAGACGATAATGATGATCGTATTGAAACTAACTGACTATATCAAATGTCTTTAAAAGCCCCATATCTTAGTGATTCGTGGTATAATGTTTCCTCATCAAAAACATATCTGGAGTTTTGCTTATTTCATTCACACATGTTTAACACACAAACCCTGCATATTTAGTAGTTCTTTCATATGGAAAATTCATGTTATGTGGTACTATGGGAAGTGGCCCACTGTGTTTTTAAACTACATACACCTTCACTAGAATCATTTGGATTCAGACCAGGATTTGCCAATCTCAAGGTGGAACAGAGCATATGGAGATGTAGACAGACTACTGATTAAGGGTTACTCAAACATGAATGAAACATGAATGTTTGAATGAAACAAAACACAACTCCAGGTATGATTTTGATGAAGTAACAACATTATAATTTGGCTTATGGTTCATAAGAGTCAATTTGAAGTCATAGACGTCACTTATTCAGCTTTCCACAGCTCATATCTTCAAAACACTATTATCTAGTATATGTAAACTAGTCTATGTGGTCTTACTTGTTCTGATCATTCTAAAGGCATTCAAGAAAGGTTAATTTTTTTTTTTTCCCCCATGAATGTGACTTTTTTTAAGTATCGATACCTGCTCAGATTAGATTTCTAAAGGCATTCAGGAAAGGTTCATTTTTTTTTTTTTTCCCCATGAATGTCACTTATTTAAGTATCGATACCTGCTCAGATTAGATTCTAGTTTTGATACTAGTTTTAATATCAATTAGTATCTGATTTTCGATACTTTGACAACCCTTTGACAACTGTTTTTTAATTTAATTGTTGTTTTTTGTATAAACCTAATTACAAATCTATATCTCAATTTCTTGTCACAGGGGCAGCCCGTTGGTCAGTGTGACTTCAACATCCGGTTAGTTTGCATCGAGAAGGAGATCATTTCACCTCGGATGGAAAAGATGAAGACTGGACAGATCGACAAAACGAAGGAGCCGTTCAGTGTCCGAGCAAAGCCTTTTTTTGATATCCACGCGTCCAGAAAGGTAAGGCCGCCAATACTTACTATAGTAAGAATTTAAAGACCTGTTATGCAAAATCAACTTTAACAATATAACAATTCAAAGCTAATTAAAGTTAGACCAATTTTTTGTGATTATTGCATGTTTGAGTATTGGTGTATCATCCTACATTTGAGGTTTGAATGCTTGAAAAATTCCTCTAGCTCCACCTGTATCTCTGTAATTATTTGCAATAATTAGAAAAATACACAGACTGAATGAGCAGCAATTACAGAGAAAAGAGTGACAATTTTTCAGTGTAGTCAATATTTCGAAGTTAGTTGGAGTAGATGGAACTGAAAGCGCTCACTTCCTATTTGGAATGCAATGGCTGGTGGGTTTGCTGTGTCCATTTACGGTCTGTCATTCACGCTATATTTTAATGCCTGAAAAAAATCTTAAATCCCCTTTATTTTCCCCTTAAGTATTGTTTGATCAACTTGACATATGTAATTGGGTGGAACTTTTTGGCAACTAAACAGTTAATCTTTATTGCCAAGGGCTGGTGAGTACAAATCACTTTTAAGGCCTTCCTCCTTCAAATGGATTGCTGCCGGCATTTCCGTCTTCATGCATTTCCATATATCGCTGCAGGGAGAGTTGACATTCACAGATGAGTGCACACATCATGTCGTAGCATATTGCACCACAGGACTTTTCACTGCAGCAAAAGCAAAGTCTTCCTCCACCCAAAAAAGTTTGTTTTGATGTACAAATGATGTGGGGGCACAGTGAGGCAATGAGATAATTCGAATCTTCTCATTAGCTGCTACATAAAGAGATGACACGTTCTGAGTTTTAACACTATTTTTGTCTTTGCCTACCTTCAAATCAAGCCGTAGGGGGGCTTGGGATCTTCCAGCATAAATCCAGTGATAAATTAATATGCAAATTATGGCACTCATGAAGACAGATGATTCAATGTTTCCCACCCAGAAGGCAAACCTATCAAAAGATAAGAATACCAGTCTACTCCAGTTTTCTTTGTTTTGAACCATTATACAACACAAGGTATGCTATATTATATATTATACAGACTGAGTTTAAAAGAGGAATAGACACATACATTTATTATGTATTATGAAAAATGTTCAGTTTGTTTTGGGCCAACTTACAGCTAACCTAACCAGCTAAATTTTTAAGGTGTGCTACATGTAACTTTTACAGTATGATATTAAACTTATCCATCTCTTTGGAGGCAAGAAGATGATGCCACCAAATCAAGTTACCAATCATATCAGTGGAGAGGCAGCACTACTCACAGCTTGAATTCTTGTTTTTCAAGGCATTTTCTTGCAGAATAACACCTTTAATGCCATATACTGTAAAGCATATCAGTCAAATTAATGCATTTCCCAAAACAAGGATGAGGCTGAAGATCTACCAAAGTCTCTTTAAACTTTCAAGTCAATGAGTTCTTTTTTTTAATGTTTGAAAATTAAAGCTGCAATTGCTGGTAAAATTTGACTATTTGACTGTGGAATAAACGCAATCAAAGCTCTTGTCGAGGTTGATGAAGGCATTCAGTTAGTTGGCTAAAATATAGTGTAGTCCAGTTGGTTAAGGGGCTGTAAAAAGTGATAGTATGTGCTTAAAGTGCTTCAGTTTGATCATTGAAAAGCTGTCTGAACCCTGCAATATTACCATGATGGCAAGTTAAAGAAGATTTATATCTCCTTGAGTCCTCAAAGCTTTGCACCTTGGCCCTAAAATCAAGCCGGTTGGAGGTCAGTGCACATTCAATTTGTATTTTTTAGTTTGAGCCAAGATCACACAATCTTACCCCTTTATTCTTACCCCTGATCAAAGCTCCCTTAGGGCTTCGAGGTTACATGGTCCACCACGCTGCTCTTTTCAGCTACATATTTTCCTCTGCCAACTCATTTATCTCGTAGTGGCTTTGTTATCGCACATTGAAAATAAGATGAACTCTACCACTCTCCCACATGTCGGGTTGGGGATGGTCTTGAAATGAGGTCATTTTGCTCTGACTGGACTATTGTTCCTGTCCATCTCCGTACAGTCATTTTCCTGTAGTCTGCGACATTATCTGAGGAATAAAGACGCATTATTAATTCTGAAGCTCACAAACGCCCACTTGATCACCTCTCAACCAGAGCCTCCGGTTGGGGGGTATTTGAAGCTGCTGTTTTCCATCTTCAACACTTGACTATTCATGCCACCATGGGTCTGGCCTCCACTATAACGGCCATTTATTCTTTAGCTTGCACTATGGCCGTCATTATCGCACAATGAACCTCTTTCAATATTAAACTGTTCTTACAGTGGGAGAATACGACTCTATATTTCTGGACTTCCCCTTTACCCGGTTGACAAAATAGATTTAGGTGATTATTCTGAATTTCGAGGGGGAAGCTATTAGTGCCTTGGCATACGCAATGGTGACAGATTGATTTTAACAATGTGTTTGTCACAGTGGCTGTTCTGGCCTCAGTGTCTGCGTTTCTGGCATCGCAACCCAAACATCCAAAGTCCAACTGAGTAGCTCGCTATGTGCATTGTGCTAGTCACATGTTTCATACACAAGTTATTTAGTAAAGCATTACATTATTAAAATAAAACTATGAGAATTGTAAGTGTCATTTTATAATAACTAGCTTAATTAAAACCATAACCATATAACTTTTAACTCCTTAATAACTGTAACTACTTCATTATGAGATAGATATATTGGCTAAATATTTGCACTTTTAAGCACATCAGCAATTGGCCTTAAATCTTTATCAGAGGTCAACATTTTGTTTGTTCCATCCAGATGCCTAAAAATATAATAACACTATATTTTAATATTTCAGTGCAAAGAGGACACTGCACAAAACATAACTGCACAGCTCTTGTATCCACTTTGTAGTAAAACATCATTTCAAATCATATCATTTGGGGAAAATATTCCAAATTGACCTTGTATAACAACCCAAAAATCAGCCATCAGTTTCTCTGCATTTGAAACTGAATCACAATCACAATTTTGCAATATAGTATTACAGTTTTGATAAATAATTTTTTTGGGAAAAAAAAAAAAACAAATTTTGAAGCACGACATATTACTAGATATATCAACGATAATATTGAAACTACTTTATGCCCTTGACACAATGAGTATATTTTAAAATGGTTTACTGTGATTATCTTGCATTAATTCAAAAGGGGATGCATTTAATATTGTAAAACCTGTGGCTATATTTCTTGACATAAACATTTCAAACTTTACTCTGTTAAACATAGTGGCTGTTAATACAAAAATGTAAGGTATGTGGAAAAGCGAATTCAAAAGGGGATGCATTTAATATTGTATTATTGCATTTAATAACATGGCTTTGGTGAACCTCTTATTGCAATGATTTTTAAAGCCCTGCACATGAGTCAGAACATGCTCCATATACTTGAAACAGCAGTGCCGCCTCTATGATATATATGATCTTGACTGATTATACTCTTTACCCTATCACACTTTACATCTCAGAAGTATAACATAGATGAACGACTGTAGTTCAGAATCACTTGGCACAAATTCCCCCAGCAGAGCAGAGGTGGATTCCCAGTGTGCAGTGTGTATCTCTGTGTAAGCACTGTATTTTTGATTGATGTGACCTGTTTAAAGCTGACTCCTGGCTGCTGCTGTCCTGGTATCAGTATGAATACAGATCCACGGCGCGACTCTCTTGTGGCTAAAGCCCTTCCAATTGGAGTATTCCCTGCTCCAGAGCCGTACACATTTCTGAACAGGATTCAAATGCCGGGCACGTTTCCATTCTTGTTTGAAGTCGTCTTTAAGCAGCAATCCTGGCTCTCGGATAAAGCTCTTGTAAACTCAACAATGTGTGCCAGTAGAAGAAATGGCACGACCGTCTGTTTGCCCGTAATATCAACTATCACAGTATAATTATTTGACAGCTTCAATGATGCTCTTAACACATATAACATTGCTTACAATGCACTACATGAGGTTGTAGTGTACAGAGTGCATTGGCAGAGGATACAAGTGTTTTCACAAGGAATGAAATAATAAGACTAGGATTAGATTTCTGCTCATTTTTCAGACCACTGATGCCGGCTTGTAATTTCTTGGCAATATCCACGTTTTCAGCTGTAGAAAGTCTGCTCCATCTGGGATTACAGAAATTCACTGTTGTATTTTCAGAACATCCCGCTTTCCAATTTCCATGCAGAACAGCCATGAGAAAATAGCTGATAGTTGTTAGTAACAGCATGCAAATAACTATAGTATTAATATATTCCATGGTATTTTCATTGAATTTCATGTTAAGCTAGTTAAGAGTTAAATCTCTTATATTATTAGGGCTGGCATCATGACGTTTGAAGGTCGATGCATTGCTTGAACAAATATCACGATATTTGGTAATATTGAAACTGCATTATGCCATTTGTCACTTTAAAGCTACACTGTTCAACCTCTCTGGTTGAGGTTACACTACAGCGTGTTATTTTGCCAGGTTTAGGATTGCCAAAAATACATTAAAAAAACATGCATTCTTGCTTGAGCGTGAGCTTGCCTTTCCATAGATCTGACCCGTAACCTGGCCTGGTGGTATCGGAAAAATTACACAATGCACCTTTAACCTAAAAAGAACCACAATCCCAATGAACCTTTCCCCCCCCAAATGAACCATGCATTTGAACATAAGAATAATCAGCAGAATGAAATACTTAAGTAGTTTGTTAGTATTTACATTGACTTATTTGACCCTCTATAAATTAAGCCTCGTCATACACTACCAAAAATTTGTCAAATATTGAGCCCCAAATATATTGTTCCATCTCTCAGGCCTAAAAACTTAAGCTCTTGTGAGACTGACCCCTAGTGGATGCCTACAGAATACCCTATATTGTGCTGCTACAGAATCAATTCAGAATTAATCCTAGTTTAAATTCCACCACAACCACCCATTATTTTCAGACTAACAAACCAATGCTTTCAAGAGGATCTTGGATGAGGCAATATTCGAATGTGAGTCAGACCTCTTTTCATTTTAATAGACTCTCAGTGCCCTGGTGAAACAATTATCAAAAGGAAATTGTGTTAATTTTTCTCTGTCAGTTCCAAAATATTTTAATCTCCCTCCACATTAATCACACGTGCCATTAGAAGAAAGAACCTCATCGTGAAATAGTGAATCTTATCTTTTGACCCTTGAGTCTCCCGTCTTTGACTATCAGACCCAACCACCACTAGATTGGTGGGAGAGATTGGCTTTTCTTACCTCAGAGATCATCTTTTTTTCAGCGAGATTGAATTTGGATAGGGACCTCGGAGTAGATTCTTTCATATGATTGCTGCCTTTCTGTGGGAGATCCTAGATTAAGCCTTGACTAGGTGCTGAATACAGAGGAGGCAAAATCAGCTGCTGCTCCAAGGCAATCCATAAGCTAAAGACTGTATATATACTGTAGAAGTGACCACTGAGGCTAGCGGTCACTGTGGCTAATTTGGCGTTTTGATGCGAGTTCCATGGGGGTGGTGTAAATTGAGGAGCAAAGGTGGGGGAGCACATTTGAGCCACCACACTGGCCCAAATGTGGCCTGAGGTGGACCGGCCAATGAGATTACCTGTCCAAGCGTGGCTGGAGCTGACCTTAGAGAAAGACGGAACCTGATTGGCCTGTTATTATCGTTCATATATTGATTTGAATACAAAATAGCTGAGTCGACACCAGAATGAAGGAGAAGATTCTCGAAAGCATTTTAAACATGGTGGCTGGCAGGTTAGGCACGTCCACTTATACAGTCTGCGGTTAAGGGGAGAAGACTTTCCGGCTTAATGCACTCAATCACATTTGTTGATGCATAGAGAATTGCACTGACCTGGTGTCTCTCAAAAGGTTAGTATTATTCAAATGAAAACCACATCCCGGAACATTGTAATGGAGATCCAAGCTGGACACTTTCAAACAAGCTATAAATATTGATGATCGGTTTAAAGCCAGAGACAAGTTTGACAGAAATTGTAAAATTCATTGTTCAGTTTCTTCTTGTCTCTGCATGTTTTGCTTCTGACTTGCAGATTTCTGTTTGAAACTTTCTTTAGAAAAGTAAATTGTTTTCTTGAAACTCGCCATGTTTACTCCCCCATCTGTGTGTGTGCTGAATTGATTTAATACAATGTCCTCAACAGTGATGCTAGTGCAGAAACCAGGAGAGAGGTTGTATATTAAAGGGACCAACTTATGCTAGTTTCTGATCTGCGTTATAATGTTTCCTCATCACAAATATACCTGCGTTTTATTTAATTTACACAGCTTGAATATGCAGAGTTTCTGTGTTAAATCTGAGTTCTTCTCTCAGCCAGATAACACTGCTGCTTCATGACATCACAAGGTGGGACAGAGCATTTTGAGCTTTGGAAACGTGGCTTAAATCTCACAAGAGTCAATTTTGCATTAGATTGGACTGTTAAATATGACTGCTGTGTATTGTTGACACATTAAATTATACAAGTCATCTGATTTTTATGGCAACAATTTATGCATCTTTAATGGTTACCTCTAATTTTGCTCAATTCAAGATCCAGTCATTTCAAATCGCCAATGATATCCTTGTAGCCTTTTAATCAAGAGGTCTACTGCCAATCCTGTGAGTAAAAGCATGTGGTTTGGAGCAGATTTTGGTCTTTGGAGGATTACATTTCCATATTTTTGTGGTAAATGGCACTGATTTGAAGTGTGTCTGGTTTGTGTTCAGGAAATCAATATTGAAAGCCTTTTTTATTTGTTGTCGAAGTAAAAAATTTCATCAAAAATAGATCAATACGGGAACATTTAGCATTTCGCCCAGCAGTGTGTAGAGGCTTTATTCTTAGATAAAAGGCATATTTCCCCCAGTACAGTGAACTTCTCCATAATATCACAATAAATACTGACAAAATGTGGCTGTGCGTATTCAATATTGTTATTGTTATCATTCACTTCAC
>JACN01000255.1:0-15756 GCA_000787155.1 Scartelaos histophorus | reverse complement strand
ATAATAATAATAACAATAATAATTTTACCAAATTTGTTAAACCACAGAAACTTTTTTATTTTAACTTCTTAATTTTTTATTATTTTTTTTGTAAAATCTTACATATAATTGTATTTCAGTTTCAGATGGGTGCCATTTACAGTTAACAGGTGGATTAGCCAATCAGAGACACACACGGTCCGTCCATATCAAAACAAATTGCAGAGAAAAAAAGGAAAAAAGTTTATGTTACGAGTTTATGAATTTGCACCTGTGAGCTCTTCTTTTTTTTAAATTAAAGAGCTTTATTTTGTGATTTATTTGGAGAATTTGAGCTGTTTTTTGTTTCTTTAGGATTAGGTTTCACACGTAACACCCTGGATATTTAGATTGAGTTCTTCTCTTGTACAGAAAACACTCTTCCACTTTCTGATGTTTGTTCGTTCGTCAGTTTTTACATAGATTATCTTCTAAAAAAAACTGCAACTATTCTTCCCGAAGTTCGTGACAAGCTATAAACTCATCTCTTTTTTAATTCCATACAGAAAACAGACAGGATGCGCACGTCCAACATTCGCACCAACAATGAAACGATGAAACATTTATTCTCTACTTACTAGTTCTGAAATAGCATAGGGGACTGAAAAACAGATTTACAGATTTTTACAGAGTAGATGAGCAATGCACTAAACTCTATTAATGTGAGGTTAATCTGAATTGAAGAGCTCATTCTTTCACATGGGTCACTCACATAAAAAAACCTTACAATCCGACTCAAGGCCCGACAGCAGGCATTTCCCTTCAGTATTTTCAACACTTTTGCTTTTCCATTACTCAAAAATCACATCACTAACTGATATTGGAAATCATGAACATTACAGTATATATATCTTCCTCCACCTCCCACTTTAGAAACACATTATTCCGTAAAGAAAATGGAGTAATTCCCCAGACAGCGAGGAGAACCTGTCCTCACGGCGCTTCCTTTGCCTTTTGTTGTCTGTGGTTCCTCTGGAGTCTGATGCCCACTGCTTCACCGCATCACACCTGCCCTCGCCCCGCCGCCGCTGGGTTTGAAGTGCTGTCGATCGCCCCAAGGTGAGATCCGCCGCTGCCGTCTCCCAGCTTCAAGCCCCCGGACACGGCCATGGGCTCAGGGTGCAGCCTCCATAAGGGCATGAAATTCTAATCTCTCCTTGTGTTGTACCGCCTCTCTGTGTGTACTCCAGTAGGGAGGGGAAAGCTTGTTGGTTTGAGTTAGGGCTGCACGATATTGAAAATTAATGCGATATGCGATACGGGTGTCAAGCATTGCGATAACGATATTATTGCGATATTTTCTTTTAACCTAAAAAAAAATGCTTTGTACATTCACATGTTTGCCTCTATGACGTTTTTCATAAGGAGTGGCGCACGCGAAACTTTCATTTAAGCTCGTCTGTGATTTTCGTTTTTGCGACTGTACCTGCGTAACATTGGTTGCTGAAGTTTTTGACTGAATAAAATCACTGTATAGCTCCCTGTGGTTGCGTTCGAGGTGGCTGTGTAAGTTCGTCGTGTTTCCTCTCGACGTTGCGATAACTTTCCGGCACGACTTGCGCAGCACTTGCGTCTGTGACACGTCGTCCCGTCTGAAGCCAAAGTCCCAAATTCCGGAGCTGCTGTGCTTTTTAGGCACAAGTTGTTCGCTGTTGTCGTCTTCACTGACTTCTTCATTACCCGCCATGGTGACTGTAGGGTTTTCCCGTCATGCACTGCGAGTCCACGCGCTCGCTCTAGCTAGCAAAACATTACGTTTAAGGGCGCGTCGGAATTGTGAACTCCAGAACGCAATAAACTCACGATTTACACATAAAACAATTAAAAAATATCGCGCATCTGTGCGATGTGGATATCGCACATGCCATTATCGCGATGACGATATGTTTTCGATATATCGTGCAGCCCTAGTTTGAGTTATGGATTTGAGACAGGTTACTCCACTAGGTAGTTTTGAGCTATAGAAGCACCTGTAACTGAATACATGTAAGACAGAGCTGTTTGTCATATTGTTAGTCGATAAATATGCTCCTCTGTGTTGTTATTGTCTTAAAGAAAACAGGAAAGATAAACTCCTGCATAACTGAGTGGGTCTTTTGCCATCATAACACAGTAAGTGCACCTATTCAGCCTCCCCTATAATATATTTATTATTACTGTTTTGTTTCCAGTAGACTACGTTTGGGTTTTATGATACCCACTCTTTGTGCGCATGAATTGCTTTCATTACAACAAGAGTTAAGTAGATTTCAGCAGGGAGAAGAATTAAAGATGATAGAGTACAGTGGTGTGGTCACGGTGAAAATGCTGAGATAAATGGTGCAGTCGTAGCGTTGAAATCCCAAGGTTGTTCCAGTGAGTGTCTGCAGTGACAGTTAGCATTAGCGCTCTTCTGGGTGCAGACTGGGCTCTGTGGCACGGTTCATAATGACAAATGCTCTGCAGCTCTCACTGCATTTGTCTGCTCTGTGCATCATCTCACTCACACAGGGTTATGCAGGGATTCACTTTTTTAGGAAAAGTCATCACCCTTTGCTTACACTCCACTGTAGTCCACCTCCATCTGCAATGCAAACTCATTTCAGTTTAAACTCTGATTTTATTTAGTCACTTAAAGCAAGTTGTTTTTTGTCTTTTTTTTCCAAACATGAGTAACTTTTGTTATCCCCCACCGGAAATTATACAGTAAAAGCAAGACATTGTGACAATCAGACCACTGTGGGCTGTTTTTCTAACTATAAAACTTTTTATGGTAAAATGGGCACATTTTTTATAGAGCTTTTCTACCTTCAAGGGACTCAAAGTGCTCTCTTGCAAATTTGGTGCAAGAGGCATGTGAGTAACTATATGATGCTTTGTTCTGAGAGCTGTTTGGTTGTGCAAAGGTGGTCCTCCCTGTTTCACTTTTAAATCTGAATAATCTGTTCTAAAGCTGCGCATGTTGCCAAGAAATAACACATCTGAATACGAACAAGAGGTCATAGGGTTTGTGAGAGTGAGGAACCAGACAAATGAAAATGGAAACTTCTTTTCACAATTTGAAAATCAGGCATCCCAGCTTTAAAACAATTCAGTCAATCTTTTTCCAATGTCTAAAATGAAAATGTAATAACTTGAAAAATGAAATGTAGGTCAGATACAGATCAAATAGAATAGCCATTGTTAAATGCACTGCAAAGTTAATTGACTTGAGCCTGTACGTACAGGAGAATTATAGCCATAAGCAGAGATGAGTCAGACAGTTATTTTCTGCTCTCTGTTTCACTCGGCGTTCATTTATCAATAGTTTCTAAATGTGGAAATGCATTATAGATGATTTATGTGTTCAGGGGCAAGCATTTATGGCAAAGCAAAGACCAAATTACAAAAATCAAATTATCTACATTTTCTATTTTGTACTAGAACCTCTGATATTCCTGAAATGCCTTTGAGGAACACCAGGCACTTTGAAAACTATTACT
Organism: Scartelaos histophorus; assembly: GCA_000787155.1. Lineage (NCBI taxonomy): Eukaryota > Metazoa > Chordata > Actinopteri > Gobiiformes > Gobiidae > Scartelaos > Scartelaos histophorus. The sequence continues at coordinate 12,277 of JACN01000255.1, read as the reverse complement.
TTATCTAAACTTTTTTTTTTTTTTAAATTTTCATTCATATTTAGATTGTTTATAGTGTATATCTATAGATCAATAGTGTTTTTCAATGTATATAACACGTAAAATCAATGTAAAATCTTTCTTCTATTTTGTTATCATTCAATACCAGAAATAAAGCGTAATCTGTCTTTTCTTAACTGGCAACCCAAATATGCTTGGTGTGAAACATTAGCAAATGATCCCAACCAGACGGCATTACTTAAGTCATCATTTAGTTCCGTCCTATCACTTCTCCAATAACACAGTAACAGTGAATACGGCAGTGAATATTAAAGCTCTAAATGTGTTCACAGTCTGCTGAGTTTTGTGCTGTCTAAGGATTTTAACTCCATCAAGCTCTTTCAGACTTGAAACTTGAATTAGTGCGTGGACAGTTATGGGCTAATGCTCTATTTTACACACACCACAGACCAGCAGCAGATAATGACACTGGGCCTGTACCAGTGCCGTAATGACCGAGTTAAAAAGAACAATTTGAGTCAATAAAATATATAAAACTCAATATATTTTGGCTCAATTTAATTTTCTTTTATGCATTTTGCAATATAAATCTGGATCCATAAGCAAGAATGTAAGTAAAATGTAAGTAAGCAAAGATGTGTGGGATTCTATCTTACTTTTTAAAGAAATTGTACTTTAATTTTACTCGTACTTGAGTAATATTTTTATTCAGTGTGTAAGTGACAAAAGCCTTAAATGACTGGAACATTTGTGGGGTTTTTTGCACCGCTCCTTCAAATATAATAGTTTTTCTCATTTTAGTGTCCTTTGGAAGTACCAATTTTGTGCATTATTTCATGTAATGCAGTAATTACATTCACTTTAGGATACTCTTAATAGACAAGTACTTTTTGAAATACTAGCACTACTTCTGCTTTTAATATTTTGAATCTTACTCTTACTAAAGGACAATTTTTGTATAATCTAACCACCTTTTTATGCATTTTTATGATAGGTAACAATCAATAATAGAGTGAATATACAAAAATAGAAAAAACAGTAAGTACAAGTAAGAAAGTTGTAAGGAAGTACATACGTTTTAGGCAACTATAGATAAACCTCAGGCCTATAAATACCACAAATTGAATGGTGTCTGTCGCACTCGGCTCTGTTACCAGGTACAGGTTTTTTGAGAGTAGAGATAAAAAGAGAAAGCAGCCGCCCAGCAGGCATAGTGTAGAGCCTTTCTCTCATCCATCAGCACCAGGGATCATTTCATTCCCATTTGAGGCTCCGAGGAGGGAATAAAAGCATGTAATCGTCTCACTCTGCTCCGGAGTGGAAAAGGTTTGGAACAGAGCACAGAATAAACAATAAATAAATATATTCTTGCGGCGGTGTTTACACTGATTTTTAGAAGTAGACGATCGGTTACCGCAGAAATGAATTACTTTTTAGTTGTGGGGTAAATGCTTTTTGAATTGATCTACAAAATCCCAGTGATTCTCAGAGGCAAAACCAATGAATGCGCTGCAAAAAGTGAAAGTTTGGTCTTTCTTTCAGCACATTTTAATTGAAAAGTAAAAGAATCTACCAATAAAACTAGACTATTTGTACTTGAAATAATAAAATACATCTTGTTATACTTAAAGGTGCATTGCGCAACTTCCGCATGGAGAGTTACCTGTTTGTTTCTATGGATAAATCATTCTCTGCATTAACATTAAGCAGATCTACCTTACATTTATTCAATTAAAAGTGGTTTTATAACTCAAAAATACCTAAATACCTAAAAAAAAAGGCAGATCTGAGCTGTAACTTTATTAGTCTGGTAGAAGATGGAAAGTTTTAACACATTTGACGAACCCTCCATCAGTAAAGTTGCACAATGCACCTTTAAGATAAGAAAAACAACGCGTCTTTGCTGTTAAAATAAGAAACAACACCTTACGTTGCTGGAATCAAGAAAAATACACTTACACATGACATCTTAATTTGGAAAATACTCTATATATGTTGGTTTTTTTCTGCTAAATATGTGTGAATGAAAGAAGGAACATTATGGCATGAATCAAAAAACAGTGTAACATCATCTAATTTCCATTTCTCATCATGTTTTGCTGTAAATCGTACCTTCTGGTTTTATCAAAGGTGCTTCCACTGAGTTGCCTGGGATCCTGTAGCACCCATGGGCTCTTTTCCCTCCTCGCACCAATAGACTTATTCATTAAACTTGGGGTTTGCGGTGGAGATCGCGCTCTTGTTACCTCCAGAGCAAAACCTCGGAAGATCCGGGCTAAATCACGTCAGGCTCACGTGGTCCGGATCAAATGCTCCCTCTTCACGGTTCAAGCCACCTAATTGGAGGCGAGGCTTGACTCCGGCAGTGGTCCTCAGCCTGAGTTATATTAGGTGCATTCTGGGTAAGGGGCAATCACTATGGGAGGGGCTTAAATAATTGTCATCAAAGGGGAACGTTTTGCTGTAAGCCCTAAATGGTTTCTATTTTGGATTCCACTTCAAAACAGTGGGATATTTCATGCAGCAACAGTAACATCTCCATGGTGATGTTATTGCTTTCTCTGGGATGTTGCACAGTATGGCATTAAACACATATATCTTGTACTTATTTAATGCAGATTTTTATTTCTCAAAACACACTTCACATAAAACATAGATCTGGCCTGGTGGTGTTACCTGCTTGTCTCTATGGAGATAGTTAAATTAAATGCCATATTGTAGAACATTACAGGGGGGGAAAAAAAAACTCTACATGGTCTCGTGCAGGTTTTGAGTCCTGTGTTGTGGAGCTGTTATACTAGTGTATCTCTAAGTAATGATAAAACAACTTAAGGCCGCCACACACTACAAGAGACTGCCCGATTTTGGCTACAATTCAGATTTTTTTGTTTTAGTGTGCGATTTTGAAACTGATATGCTCCTCGTGTGTAGTGTCAAACCACCAAACATCAGTAACACCACAGTAACAGCCAAAAAAAAACAGAGCATTAGGGGCAGAGGAGTGACGGACACAGAGACGAACAAACAAACTTGAGATATAAAGACCTCACCTTTAGTAAAGTGGTAAATTTAAAGTGCAGGATCTCATCCACATTATCTATAGAAATTGTCCTCCACAAATAATGAAACCCAGTCCACAAAACTGCACTTTTAATCCAGTTTGAGGCATTATTGAAAGTAAAAGGGTGAGAGTCGATTCTCACGTGTCTGTTTACATTGACAGTGCACGGATTTAAGTGAAGCGGCAGATTAGCTGTAGTAACTCTACTTCCTGTGTACTTTATTGCTAATCTTTTATGCTTTAGAGCCTTAATCTGAAGTATTGCATCACATTTCACAAATAACACAGTTTTGACTTGTATTTAAACTAGAAGTGCAAAGTTCTGTTTTGAAGAGTCTCAAAGTGAGTGGTTTTACTCTGAACAGGAAACAGCTGATGCGAGCTGCGCTCACAACTTTGTAACCTGTGGTTTGCAGCCATATCCCACTGCAGTCTTTGCCATCAGAGATTTTAAGTTTCATAAGGTTTTTCTTGTGTGTGTAGTGTGCGCTTTTTGTTGCATGTTTAAAAATCGTTTAAGACCGAAAAATTCTGTAGTGTAGCGGCGTTTATTGTAAAGTTCAGTAAATAGTCTTATTACATCAATGTACAAGCATATGCCCAACCAGGATGTCGTCTGAACTGATATTCTGTATTGACACCAACATCCTATAATATTATCAGATCATTCATCTTTAGAAAACAGTATTGAAAAGCTGTACTCACGTAAAAGTACAGTTGCATGACTAAATGTGTACTCGTACAAGTGCAAGGACTTCTGGCGATCTTGGACTTTGTTATTAGATGTAAGTAGATTTCCAAACCAAATTTTAGATCCATAACAAAAGAATTAAAAGGACAGTATTATCAATGGAAGTACTTAGGAATTGCAACTTGAAATTATCAATGTAAGTAACTGGGAATTACAAGTAGCTGATATGAACACCACTTTAAGACACTATGAACACCAGAAGTAAGAATGATGGTGCGTTCCAGTTGTCCTTGGAGGATGGGTTTCCTGACATGTGACTTGTATAAAAACCGTTCCATCTCTGAATTCCTATCTGGAAACTCAGTGGATTTCAGCACCAGTGTTAGAATACACAACACTGCACTTATAAATGAACTACAGTGCTCTGTCATGCTAAAGTCGCCAACGTTTCTGTGGATCTAATGGCAACAAAAGCAAAATTCACTCTCAAATGTTTCTTTATCAACTTCAAATGTAACAAAAATGTGTGGGTTAATAAACATCATGAACAGAATTATAGCTACATTTGGATAGATTTGAGCTATATTGAGTGTCACTTTATTGTGTTGCTTGTGTTTTTTTGCTCAAAAACTGAAACGCATAGATGCTGAGAAGTTTGAGGTGTGAGTTCTATTCTCCACAGACTCCTTTAACACAGCATCAGTGCCAGAAATACCTAAGTATCACCATGGGAAGCACATGTGGCCCTGTATTCTTTCATTTTTGTCTAATGCAAATTTGCCATTCTAACCAACATACATTTTATGCACCTGAAACAAAATTGTGTCTTTTTTGCCGGAGTAAACGTAAGTGGGTTTGTCTGCCCAGGTGGGGCTTCAATTTCTCACTGGAGACAAGAGCTAAATGTGCCAAATGTTGGTAAAAGAAAAGAAAAGGAAGGGGAAAAAAATTTAAATTGTGAAAATCATAGGACGATCCCTCTCATGTGCTCAGCACACAGTCTGAGCTCCTGCTGTCTGGGCACAGATACAAAATACTTTTAAGCAAAAACAAAAAGTATAAAAGCTCATTCACAACCTGGTCCATAGAATTTATTGACAACATGGACTGAGTGGTTGTGTATATTATCCAACTGTTCATGTTTTTCTTTTGTCTTTTGTGATGTGATGTCTCTTATGTTATTACTACTGACCCCTGTACCAGACAAATGTCTTCATATATTTATAGGCGTCATAATAAAAGAAAACCTAAAAAGTTCATTCATCTTCCTTAAACCTTTGTGCAATCAAAAGGATATTGTCAATGGAAAAGCTGATAAAGCATGTTCTTGTATGTCCTTCCCCACCGTGTAACACAAACACTCTGTATCTGTCTGTATTCTGCACTGAAATGTGATGAATGCTACAGCTGTACACAGTGTCTCCTGTTCAACCAATACTAAGTATTTTCTCTGTCTCAGAATACCACATGCCACACTTTTGGAGGAGTGAGTTGCAGTAATTATTGTTTTGCATCTCCAAACATTGATCTTGTGATCAGAGCCGGAGCTGTGACTCAGCGCTGCAGTATGAGAATAATTGCTTCGCAGCTGTTTGCCACTTGCAGACACAATAGTGAGAGGAGCCCTTTGTTTTGGCCTCAGTGCAACGCAAATGTGAGTCCTAATGCTTTATAATCAGTAGCAATCAGCCGTGTGTCTATGAAACTACTACACTGAGTGTGGATGTGACTTCAGCGCAGAAGCTGCCACGTGGTTTGAGGGTCTTCTGTTCACAGCACTAGTCTATAAACTAAAATAGTCCAATTTGTGTTTAAATGAATTGAAAAACAACCAGTTCACATCTGGTAAATCCAAATGAACAAGCAACAATTCATAACAACAAAGATAATGTATAGACAGAAGGGACACACGGCTCTCACTGCCTGTTCTCATAAATCTCTGAAGCTAAGCCAGGCTGAGCCTTGTATGGGAGACCACTGGGAAACCCCAGTGGGCCATTGTGTCTTTAGGCTAGACACTTAACCCACATTGCCTAGTGTGAAAGTGATGTGTGCATTAGAGTTGGTCACAGGGGCCAGTGGCACAGATTGGTTACCTGACCCTGAACCACACACTTTGACAAAACTTTACAAAGACGAGTGGCTCTGGAGCCGGACCCTGTCTCCCTGTTTCCAGAGCGTGTGACTAACCAGAGAGACTTGTGGTCAGTTTGTGCCAAAATAAATGTAGTTTCTTACATGTAAAAAAGGGGAAAAATAGAATTTATATAATATATTACTTATTTCAGGTAAAGAAGCTATTTTGTCTTCTGCAAGAAACAATTGCTACGAATTAGCATCTCAGGTTTTGGACAGCTGTTTCTCACTCTGTGTTGTCCATTTCCAGTTTCTTCTGGATTCAAACAGAACCAGAAGGGACTGGTTGGTCGGGCAGGCAGATTGGCAGCTTCACTTCCATCACTCTACACCCACAGACACACACAGGGTACATCAGACCAGAAAGTCCATATCACAAAGATAGAGCCTCAGTTTGAACTCAAATTAACTTATAACTGTAGTGCACCTCTGCTAGATTTCTGCCTGTGAAACTTGTTTACTGACTGGAGCACTTTGTAATTCAGTAAGTATTCAATATAAGCGCTTATTTTGCAGGAGGAGAGTGTGCGGTGGAATCTGTTGGTATGACACCTTTTTGGATGTCAAACGACGATGGCTTTTTATTGCTGCATAAATTTAAATGAACTAGTGTCACCAGGCAACTGCAGCCGTCCTGCAGATACGGCGCTTTATTATTAACACATAACAGGAGAACTGAAAGGGTACAATTAAGAGCAGCGAAAAAAACAGCCCCAGTGACACCAAACGAGTCGAGAATAACAATTATTTCTCAGGTGTAAAATTTTTACATTTTGCTTTGAGAAAAACTGAAGGATTTGAGATGAAAATTAAATAGTTTTGGCAGAATGTTGTGTATGGTTTATTAGTTTTAGCTGTCAGGGCTGTAGTTATTTGTGTTTCAACGGAGTAGAAATACAAATGAGAGAATATTGTTAACTTGCTGTTCAAGGTATTATCTTTTATTTAGAGGTGTATTTGGGAGCGTTCAAAGGGCACATATTAAGTTTTTTGTGTTATAATGTTATTTCCTCATCACAAACAAACCTAAAGTTGTGTTTTGTTTCATTTACACATTTTAACACACAAACCCTGCATAATTAGCCTGACAGAAAACACTGTTCCACCTTGTGATGTCATGTGGTAATACAGGAAGTGCTCCACTGGGTTTTTCAACTCCACAAAGCTTCACCAGAATCATTTGGATGATTTCAGTCCTGGTTCTAAACAAAAGAGGGAGCGGTTAACTTGGCAACTACCTCTTCATGACATCACAAAGTGGGATAGAGAATTGTGAGACAGACTAAACATATGTGAATGAAGCAAAACACAACTCCATGTATGTTTCTGATGAGGCAGCTGCATTATAACATGGTTTAAATCTCACAAGAGTCAATTTCAATCAATCACCAGTCGATGTCAGACATATAACCCCCCTTTTTTCTCTCTGGTCTTCTTCTGTCGGACCAAAGTTGGCGAACAATCATTCCAAAGTAACACAGACAGCATCTCATCCTGTTAGATTAGTAGTTTCCTGCTGCCGATAGCTTTGGCCTACATATTTACAACCTTATTGGTAGTGGATACGTCCTGGCCAATGCCTGTGGATCTCTCCTTCACTGTGGTTCTCCTCGAGGTTTCTCGTTTTTTTTCCCACTGGGTCTTTTTTCTGAGTTTTTCCTTGCCGAAGAAGGAGGGTCTAAGGACAGGAGATGCTGGCAATTATCCAAGGAGGGTCTAAGGACAGGAGATGCTGGGACAATTATCCATTTGCCTACTTCTTGTTGGACATTCTGTATTTTTGAATTATTTATTAATTATTATTATTTTTCTTATTCTGCTTCATTCTCTGACATCTCTGTTTGCTAAATTAACAATTTTGTGAAGCCCGCCGTGATAACTGTTGTTGTGATTTTGTGCTATACAAAAATGAATTTAATCTAGTGTTGAAGCGTGACAATACAACAGGGTCAGGTCAGCCAATGATGATTACAAATGACAGTTTTAATCACTAATTTTATCATTTTTTTAAGTCTGAACCCGCTCTCAAAAATCCCACCTTCTCTTAAGTGACAAAATCCAACTTCTGAAATAGAAATGCCGAAAAGAAAATGGAAACTGTCAGTAGATTTCCCTGAACTCCGATCTAAACTCCAAATATTGCTGCTCGCAGTTTACTCTCTGACATATCGACTGTGGCCGGCGTGTCCGAGCGCACTGTTCCGAGCGCAGGTAGCAGGGTTTCCGAAAAAATCCATATATCAGAAAGAAAACAGTCACAGGGGGCAGCGTCTTCTCTTGTACCACCTCAGTATCTTGTCCTTGTTGACGATTCCGAGTAGACAGTTCGGAATCCATACTCCATAGACCTGAAATTCGGCACAGCCAGCAGACAGCAGGTGTGTGTCAGATACTTCTCTGTGATTACTGTGGGGGAGTGGGGTCTGGGAGAGGAGAGGGCTTTGAGTTTACAAGTACACGCCGTTCCAATCACATTACTGCTGTCTGTATACCGTGAGTAGAATTATGTGTACCAGTTGTACTTGGAGAGCTACAAGGCCTATCTAATAATTAAACTGTGATTCAGAAGTACAGAGCGGTGAATAGTACTAATGATTATTGCTGGTATTAACATCAGCACCCAGTATTGTTAAACTAGAAACAATATTATTTTCTTTTTTAAACCTTTTTTATTCATTTTTGTAAGTTTCTTGTTTTCGAGTGATGAAATTGGGACGGTTGCCAAAGCGTTTAGCAATTAAAATCAGGCTTTTTTTTTCTCTTTTAGCAACAGAACATTACTTGGAAATACAAAAACGCGATATGCAAAAAGGAGTGGGAAGAGGACGAGCATCTGGGCTTCCTCATCTTAATTAAAGATGCATTATGTAACTTTTATTACTTTATGTAGAGTATCACAGTGTGGCAAGTCGAGGTACACGTCAGATCTGTGGATAATGTGTAAGTAAAGCAATCATCATTTAAAGGGTCCATATTACCGTATTTTTCGGGCTATAAAGTGCACCGGATTATAAGGCGCAGTATCAAATAATATGTCAGTTGTTTCATTGTCCACACATAAGGCGAATAACCCATGTTATAACCCATGTGCATGCTTTGCGTTAAGGCGTGCGCACGAGTTATTAAAAGTGAGGGAACAACTTAAAACGCGATTTATATCACGTTAGAACACATTCCCTCCTTTTCCATGGTGTGGAACTGGGAATGACATGTACAATACAAACTTGTGTGAATCATACAGAAGGAAGGAGCACATCTGTCACAGATGTGTTCAGGCACTTTGCTGCATCCAGCAGTACTGTGGAGGAGACCTGGGGTATTAAGTTGGCTGATGATGAAATCTATACGTAGTTGTTCCTAGGTCAGAAAAACTACGACGGCGAAGCCCATTCTCTCTCAGGACTCTCTTGAGGCGTCTCAGACTTATAATAAAGCCATGTTGGGATGCAAGTGTATCAAGGATTTCTTTGTATCTGAGTCCAATATTAAAATATAAAATAGTGTCTAGTATTTCCGGAGCTACTATGGTGAGCTACAGCCTGTGTGTACGTGTGTGTAGGCAACGAGATCAACCAAAACAAGGATACTGTGGATTCTTATTAGTCAGGGAACTAGCCTTAATGCAAGCACCAGTTATAACTCATGCGCACGAGTTATAACCCGTGCACACCACGCCCACGTCCCGTCTACGGTATATTACTCCTCCTGACTCGCCCAGTAATACGTTATTAGCCGTAATGTGACAACATAAAATCGGTTGGAGATTAAACACAACCAAAGGTCATACATAAGGCCACTGGATTATAAGGCCACTGTTGATTTTTGAGAAAATGTAATGATTTTAGATGCGCCTTATAGTCTCAAAAATACGGTACACTGTTTCCACATCACAAACAGACCTGGAGTTGTGTTTTGCTTCATTCCAACACGTTTAAGCTAAAATGTAGCTACTAACTTAAAAACTACCACTTCATGACATCACAAGGTGGAGATATAGACAGACTAATAATACCTGGTTACTCAAACATGTGTAAATGAAACAAAACACAACTCCAGGTATTTTAATGAGAAGGTAACAACATTATAACATAGCTTAAAGCGTCAGTTTTGCGTAATATAGGAGCAGTAATTCTTATATATAATGTATTTTCACTCAGAAGTTGAACAGAACAATTAGTACGTACGCAGTATGTATTTAAATTGGACCTCAATGTTATACTTATTGCTAGTGTATAATTATGCTCTCTGATTTTCAAGTTGCTGTTTTACATTTTTATAATCAGACACATTTGTAAGATACGAGTTTCTAAATGAACAAAAGCAACATTTTCATCCCCTGCCTTGTTCTTTTTATTTCCTGTGATGGAGACATTACCAGTACAAGAACCCATATATTTCAAAAGTCATCTAGGGTACACCAAAACTACTTGTACTTCAATATTGATCTTTCATTTGTTGATAAATTGTAATGCGCAGATACAGTAGAAAAGGTTTAATTCTATTTTACAACCCGAAAGACCCATACACACCAAAATCTTAATGTCTTTATAATATTTTTTTTTTCTATGTAACTAAAGTGGGATATTGTTTTAAAAAGTGTGATGGTGGACACTTGTGCTGGACAATGGACAGAGGGACAGGTGGTCACCCTGTTTGATGATGTCATGAGTTTATCACATGATTCAGCTTTTGTACAAACACTCGTCTTCACTGATCCAGACGCTCGGCTCCTGGAACAGTCATGAGGAGGGTTTTCATACTCCACTCTGCAGCTGTCTCTTTCTGTCTTTCTCTCTCTGTCTTCCCTTTGCTTTCTGTCTGCCTCACTTTCTTTCTTTCTCTCTTTCTGTCTGCCTTTCTCTTTTTTCTGTCTGTCTGCCTCTAGCGCTTTCTGTCTACCTCTCTCATCCTCTTTTGTCTGCCTTTCTCTTTCTTTCTTTCATTCTTTCTCTCTGTCTGCCTCCCTTTCTCTTTTTCTTTCTTTCTTTCTCTCTTTTGTCTGCCTTTCTCTTTCTTTCTTTTTTCTTTCTCTCTTTCTGTCTGTCTTCCTTTTGCTTTCTGTCTGCCTCTTTCTTTCTTTCTTTCTCTCTTTCTCTCTTTTGTCTGCCTTTCTCTTTCTTTCTTTTTTCTTTCTCTCTTTCTGTCTGTCTTCCTTTTGCTTTCTGTCTGCCTCTTTCTTTCTTTCTTTCTCTCTTTCTCTCTTTTGTCTGCCTTTCTCTTTCTTTCTTTTTTCTTTCTCTCTTTCTGTCTGTCTTCCTTTTGCTTTCTGTCTGCCTCTTTCTTTCTTTCTTTCTTTCTTTCTCTCTTTTGTCTGCCTTCCTTTCTTTCTCTTTCTGTCTGCCTCTCTTTCTTTCTTTCTTTCTTTCTTTCTCTCTTTCTGTCTGCCTCACTTTCTTTTTTCTGTCTGCCTCTTTCTTTCTGTCTGCATCTCTTTTCCTCTCTCTCACTCCCTCTCTCTTTGTCTCTCTCTGTTTCTCTTTCTCTCTCTCTCTTTGTCTCTATCTGTTTCCCTCTCCCTCTCCCCCCTTTCTCTCTGTTTTTCCATCTCCCTCTCTGTGTCCGTCACTCTCTTTCTCTTCACTGTGCATCTGTTTTGTTTTTTTTTCTTTAATCCCAAACCAGTGAGATTGGCCCAGGTTTGGAGACACTGTTCAATCAAACATGTGTGTGTTTGGTGCTGAGCGACAGAACGGAGGAGACAGGCCTGAGCGTGGCCTTCTGCTTCACTCTAAACACACACATCAATATTTATTAGACAAACAACCCGACATGCAACGTTTCACTCCTCACACATTTAACTCATTCATTCAATTACCTTAAATGAGTTGGTCGTGCTACACCTGATAAGTAGTGACAGATCAACATAGGGTTAGGGTCTCTCTCTCTCTGTTCTGTCTGAAAGTCTCTCTCCCTCTCTCTCTCTTTTTTTTTTTTAATTTTTAACAGACCTTTGTGTCTGTCAAAAGCATTTAACACTGAAATTCCATGTACACCTTGTGCTATTTACACAAAAAGCGCTGACATATATATACACACTATATTGTCTACTGTTAAGAATCAGAAATCTCTCTCTCTGTGTCCCCCTCTCCCTCTCTGTCTCTCTCCCTCAATTTTTTTCCCTCTCTCTCCTCTCTGTCTCTTCACCCTCTAGTTCCCCCTCTCTCTCCTCCCTCTTTTCTGTCTCTCTCCCCTTTCTCCTCTCTCTTTTCTCCCCTTTCTGCCTCCCTCCTCTCTCTCTCTCTCTCTCTCTGTCTCTCTCTCCCTCTCCCCCTCTCTCTCTCTCTCTCTTCTCTGTCTCTCTTACCCCCTCTCTCCCCCTCTCTCTCTCCTCCCTAGTTTCTGTCTCTCTCCCCCTTCCCCTTTCTCTTTTCTCCCCTCTCTGCCTCTAT
>KN497664.1:0-10479 GCA_000787155.1 Scartelaos histophorus | reverse complement strand
CTCTCAGAGATAAACGTCTCCACCGAGGGGGTGATGGGCGCCAAGGACTTTTTTGAGGCCAAGGTAACAACACAGCTCCGAAAATGAAAGGTGCATCGTGTAACGTCTCTGGTGGAGGGTTCCTTAAATGCTTTTCTTTGCGAGATGTTATTGTTTTGTCTGGAATGTGTCACTGTGCGGCAATAAACCTTTGTATATTTGGGACCAAACCAGACCAAGTTACAGGTCAGATCTGTGGAGAGGTGATGCTCCTCACAGTCAGAATGTCTATTTTTCTGTGTATTTTTGAGCTGTAAAACCACTTGTAATTGAATAAATGTAAAGTAGAGCTGTTTAATGTCACACTGTGGAACATTCCATGCAGAACATTGACATCTCCATAGAAACAAACAGGTGATGGACCTCCAGCCAAAGTGAAAACCTTTAGCCCCAGACAATAAGGTCCTGACTAAAATGATTTCCAATTCAACTGAATGTGTTTGTGAACTTTTACAAGTTCATACAAATGTCTGGGCTACAAATCCTGCTGCTTATGAGCTTAACCAAAAACAAAACCGTTTTAATCACTTTGAATTAGGGCTGGCTTTGAATTGGGTTAAAAAAACAAAAAGTTTCAAAAACTGCTCGGTGTGAGTCAGGTTGCTACAAAATCAGCCAAACACTTCATTGCCGTGGAAACAATAAAAGTAAAGGTCAGATAAAGCCTCATGGGTTCTTTAGTCAGCAGGTCGGCCAAAACTAAATATCGGCATGTGCAGGAGATTTAAAGGTGCACTGTGTCACTTCTGGTGGAAGGTACATCATCTGTTTCCCTCCATGGAGCTAATGCTCCACAGTTATTACGCTTAGTTATCACTACAGAGGCAGCAGGTCCAGTTACATGTCACATCTGTGGAGTGGCGAGACCACTCACAGCAAAAATGCAAGTTTTTAATAAAAAACAATGTTATTGATAAAAAAACAAGATGGAAATGTTTAATGCCACAGCGGGACAATCCAGACAAAGCAACAGCATCTCCATGGAGACAAGCAGATTGTGGACCTTCCAACACAAAAGTTACACAGCGCTGATATGATAAAAAGGGCAAATATTGGCCAAAGAGTCTCAGTCTCTATACTTTCCGGCACCAACCTGTTCACTGTGTTTTCCAGGCACACGCTTTGTCTCAGGGCAGCAAGTTTGAAGCGGAAATCCGAGAAGAGAAGGAGGAACGGAAGAGGCAGGAGGAGGACAAGAAGCAGCGCAGAGCAGCGTTCAAACAGCTGCAGTCGGCCTTCTGCTCGTGAATACGCGGCCGTCTCTTCGATGTGGGTTAAATCCGGCACAAATTGGCACTTTACCTTCAAAATACAACTCACCTGAATACCTCATTTAGTTCACAATGCCACAACGTACAAGAAACAGCACTAAATGCGGGAAGGTTGTAAGCGCCTGTAACAAAGTCTGGTCAGTCCGGTCATTTTCAATGTTTTCAGGACGGTCAGTGTTGAGTTTGTAAGTATTTTTATGTTGTTTTAAATGTCCAATAGCATTTAGCTGCAAACAGTGACTAGATATGCAGACGAACTTACTGTGTTTCTGTGGTTAACCAAGCCTTATGCAAACCACTTTTACTGTAAGGATTTTAAGACATGTTATTTTTCTTCTGCTTTCACGAGGACCATTTTCAACACCACCATTTTATGTTTTTCCTGTTGGCTAAATGTTAAATGTTACAGTTTTTGTCGCACTATCTTGGCGTATGAAGTAATGCAACTAAACAAGTCAACTAGACACTATTAAGCCTAAGTATAAGAGTATAAAAATAGTCAAGGAAAGGGTAATTTGCGTATTAATTTCTGCTTATGAGGGCTTGGGGCTGACACAAGAGAAGTGGCCATTGCCTCTTCAGATGAATAATATTTAAAGGTGCATTGTGTGACTTTTAAGGTGCATACGTTATTGCTTTTTCTGGAATGTTTCATAGTTTTTCGAGGTGTTTTTGAGCTATAAAACCACCTGTAATGGAATAAATATAAAGTAGACCCGTTTAATGTCACACCGTGGAACATTTCAAGCAGAGCAGTGACCGGTATCCATAGAAACAAGAAGGCGACGGACCCCCCGACCGAAAAGTTACACCTTTTAAGTCGTTTCACTTTTTGGTTGTCCACTTTTTCTATTCAATGTTGCACCTCTGTCCAAAAAATGGTTCAACTTTTAAGAGTTTGAAGTCAGTATAATAAATACAGAGGTTATTGTCAGGTAGGGCATCTGACATTAAAAAAAAAACAAAAAAACATAGCCTATAATAAAATAAAATAAAATAAATATGCAAATCAATGCTTGGTTAGTCAAATCTGGAAAAAAACTGCAATGTTATACTTAATTCTAACTTAAAATGCAAAAACACCTTAGCGTTGTGGTTTAATTCGTTAGTGTTTTGTAACTTAAAGCTGCACTGCGTAACTTTTTGGTTGGGGTTCCGAGATGTGATTGCTTTGCCCGGAATGTTCCACAGTATGACTTTTAGCGCATCTTCTTTACATTTATTCAATTACAGGCGGTTTTACGGCTCAAAAATACCTAGAAAAACAGGCGTTGTGACTGTGAGCGGCGTCGCCTCTCTACAGATCTGATCAGAAAAGTTACACAGCGCGGCTTTAATGTGGTTTTGACTAAATAAACAGAGTTACTCAGACACGTGCGAGTGAAAAACAACTGAAAAAAGAATAATCTTGCCTAATATGGGGTCTTGAGTCTAGTATTGTCAGTAAAATGAGTTCGATTTGCTGTCTGTTGTTCTTAAAAGTGTTAAACCTCCAGCCATCGTTAACTCCTGCATGCGTTTTTGTCTGAGGTGAAAGGTCAAAGTGTCATGTGACCCTCGTGTGATTCATATCCGGCGTTTAAAACAGCACAGAAAGCACAAAAAGCATCCGAACGGAGACAGTGTAACGTCGTAAACTCTGGCTGGGGTTAGTGTCACTTAAAGACGCACCGTGGAACTTTTCTCGTGGAGGTTTCTGCTTGTCTCCGTGGAGATGTACTCGCTTATCTCCGTGGAAACAAGCAAGTCTCGCTTGTGTGGAGAAGCATTTTTGAGCGATTTTACCACAAGCAAAACAAAAATATCTTCATTTTGACCAGAAATGTTCCATAGTGCAGCTTTTCATTTTATAGAGACCAACCAGGAAAACCATTAAGACTCTCGAGATGTTTTATTTTGATAAATTATGACGATTATAGACCCAAAATGTAAGAGCTTAAGTTATTCGGAATTTTAAACCCCATCGCCATTATTATTATTTCTTACATTAAATATTTGATGGGAATAATTCATAATAAACTGCCCAAAAGTGGAGCTGGAACTTGGGTGATTTATTGGAAAATTTGCCTTTTTCAACATAACTTGTATAAAGAAGTGGACTAAGGAAATGTGACGTCCCCCAGTCAAATAAAGCTCATAGAGGCCAGCAGTTATAAGAGCGAAATTGGACCCAAATAGGAACTAATTTACAGACAAAATAATGAAATAAAAACACCAGCATCATCTAGAGCAGGTGAATGCGAACATTTTAAGACCGAAATGACGAGGCTCACGGTAGCAGGTGAGTCAATGGAGCCGTTAGCTTCCTATTTGGAACATGGCTAGCATATTATAGCTTTGTCCGTTTATATATACAGTCTGTGGTTTAAATGCTTCTATTTGGACCTGTTTTTTGCTAAATAATGTCGGAAATTATTCAGAGTTAAACATCTCCGTCAACTAAAACGAACTAGGTTTATATTTTGTTTTATTATTTAGCTCAAAAGTGGTCAGTAAACGGACATCGCTAACCCGCTAGCCGCCGCGTTCCAAACAGGAAGTGAGCACGGGGGCGCTTCCTGCTCCATCGACTCTGGCTCCAGTTGACTTAACATTGAAAAATTGTTATTAAAATGTTCGTATCAACCTGTTCTATATGTTTTAATTTCACTATTTTCGTCCACTACTCCCCACATAGCGACCGATAGCGATTTTGTATCTGTCCGTGGTCTTGCCTGATCGGCGTAAATGTACAGACCGTCGATTGTGAAGCTAACCCCAGATCAGCGAAGTGCAAAGCATCTTACATTTGTGTTACTTTTCTGTGTTTTATGAAGGACCATTTTACTTTGCCGTTGTTTTGTGGGTCCAGCCTCCTTCTTTTTTTTGGAGAATTCTGAAATTCACTTTAAAGCTATTTCACTGTGACGTTTTCAAAGTATATGCAGTTAATTTTTTCACGTTATTCTTGCGTTTTTCCTGTTCTCTAATCTCTCCGACATCTCACTCTACGGATGTATCTGCAAATAAAACATACACGGGGACAATAGGAGTATTATAAGTAGCGGTCGAAGGTGCCTATGTGTCTATGTGGAGATGTTACTTCTTTGCCTTGAAGTTTGGCATTAAACTTCTCTGTATTCATGGAGACGAGCAGACGACGCTACAAATCAAGAGTTACAGCTTAGATATGTGGAGAGGCGACCCCCGCACAGTATAAATGCATTTTTTTTCAATGCATTTTTGAGCCTAAACACGCCCGTAATTGTTTAAATGATAGAGATACTTAAGTCTAATGCCACACTGCGGAACATTCAAGGCAAAGCGATAGCAGAAAATGTCCATAGTGCATCTTTACGGAGGCCACATGAACAGATATTTTATGTTTTTCTAAATTCCAACTACACGATTTTAACAATATAAATCCCATACATAGTGTTCAATCTGTTATCACAAGTGTGTAATAATAAGGCAGACTAATTGCAAACAAGTGCTTTGCTGCCCCCTACTGTCCCAGTTGAGTACTTCACTTTTTTTGGATCATATTTGGCAGTAAAAGCAGTTCTGCACTATATCCCATATTTATTTTATTTTATTTTTTTGCTATAGTCAATTGAATAATCTCAACTTAATTTACCATCTACTTGAAGGTAAAAATACACACTATTTTTATATACCACTATATAAATTCAGGCATTAAGCGGTGACACTCTAGTTGTTAATTATTTTATTGTATTACATTGATTACTAATGGAAAAAGTATTGTCACTTAGCACAGTTTTTAACAGCTTTTTGTTTAGTTCTGTGTTTAAAGGCCCCATTTTACGCTATTTTCTGATCCGCTCTAATGTTTCCTCATCACGAACAGACCTAGAGTTGTGTTTCGCTTCATTCACACATGTTTAACGCACAAACCCGCACATTTAGGCTTTTTTCAGGAGTTCTTCTCTCACACTGGACGGATACTCTTCCCCCCTGTGATGTCATGCAGTAATACAGTGTTTTTAAACTTCATGCACCTTCACTAGAATCATTTGGAAGATTTCAGCCCTGGAATCGCTTCTCTCTATTCAAGTAAAGGTGAAAGGAGCTGCTAACATGAAAACTACCACTTTGTGACATCACAGGTTGGAACAGAGCACTTAGTGCTTGGAGATGTAGCCAGACTAATAATAAAAGATCCCTCAAACATGTGAATGAAACAAAACACAGCTTCAGATCTGTTTTGGGGGAGAAAAGATTATAACACGGAAAAAATATGGAAGATCATTTGTTTAATCAGATTTTGAATTTTAAATGCCATTGAATTTCTCACTTTGAATTTTTGTAACTCTGAAAAAACTCGTTTGAAGTATTTTTAAACAGAATTTTAATTGCTGAAATTTTACATGTACATTTTCAAAGTGTTTCAAATTCAAAATAAAAATTTCACCTTCAGCACAGAACTGTTGAATTTCAGGACTTGGAAATATGCAGTGAATATCGAAAGGTGACATTTTTATTTTGAATTTGAAACATATTGAAAAAGTGCAATTACAATTTCAGCAACTAAAATTCTTTTTTTTTTAATTTAAAAAATTCAAAGTGAGAAATTCAGTGGTGTTTAAAATTCTAAATCTGATGTAACAAATTATCTTCTATAAAAAAAGCCCAAAAGCCCAAATTTGCTTAATATTGGACTTTTAAACACTAAAACATCTACTGAACTAGTGATTTGAAGGCACACTTTGTACTTATATATTTCTCAGTACTTATTTTTCCTTTTTCTGTGTATTTCTGTATTGCTGAAATGTCCCAGAGATTCGTACAAGTTGAGAGATTAGTTTGAATTCTTGGATTTAGAGTCCAGTTCATATCTTGCCTATTTCCGCATGTCAAACTACTGTTCATTCCGATGTGACATGTGTTTTTTCCTATGGAGTCTTGTACATTGTTTTATTCAAGCAGAGATTTGAAGAATGAGTTGCCAAATCTAAAAATACATGGAATGAAATATCTATTTTTGGGCACTTGTAAAGATGTGTGGTGTTATTTTCCCAGTTTGAATGGAGTCTGTTACTGACTGCAATAAAAAGAACATCTTAAAACAGTAACATTTGCTCTTTTGTTTGAATTATTGTAACTGTAAGTACAATTTTTTCATATATTTTCTTTTTATCCTAAATGTTTAGCATGGAATTCATGCGTAGTACTTTTCTGGAGGGTGTCAAATATTTTACTTTTGTTTGGCATTAAACCTTTTTATCTTTATGCAGACCAAACCAGAGCAAGTTACAGGTCAGGTTTGCGGAGTGGTGATGTCGCTCACAGTCAGCCTGTTTTTCATGATATTTCTAGGATTTTTGAGCTATAAAATCACCTGTAATTGAATAAATGTTAGATAATTATAATAAATAAATGTTTCCGAGGAGATGATATTATAATTCACTCAGAATGTACTGCAGTCTGTCCTTTAACAGGTCCTAATATAGATGTAATTTTATTAAATATTTGTTACTGTGAGCAGGTTGAGTCACCTCTCCACAGATCTGACCTGTAATGTTTGGTTATTTAAATGGGTATTTCTGATTATAGATAGATCTCCATGGAGACAAGCAGGTGACATAAACTTCTCTAGAAAACTTACATCGTGCCCCTTCAAAATAAACCCCCCAAATAATGACATGACTGATTTAATGCTATTCTAATGCACTTCCCTGCAGTACCCTCATTGCCACCAGAGGCCGCCATCTCCCCGTTGACTCGCTATCTCCAATCAACATGAAGTTTCCACAGACTTAAGATTTTGCTTAGAAAATATTTATTTGTACACTGTACAAAGGCACTTTTACAATCACAGCTCCCCTCATCACCTCATGATTTCACATTTATTTAAAAGCAAACAGAAAAAACATATACACCTATAAGTTATTACATTCATTAAGATTTGTTCAACTTCCTTTTTGAAAATTTAAACTTGTACAGAATATTGATACTGAGATAATTATTGAGATGATTTTTCACAATAAAAGCACTAGAAATCAGTGTCATACTAGGAGAATTTAAATATACATTCATTTAAGACTTTAGCAGCTTTTTACACAACTCATTCTGTGGAGGAGAGACCAAAAAAGAATCGAGGTTACAGTCGGTATGTCCACAGTGTTACACAATAAAAAGACACTTGTTCAGTGGTTTCTTTTAGAACTTTGATGTGGAGCGTTATGAAGAGACTGTGATACTTTAAATGAAATTAAAACAGAGCAGCTCCACATTCAGTGAGAGGCTCCTTCATAGAGTCCAGGAGCCTTTAGCAGGAGAAATGCCCTTTACACCGGACACAAGAGGAGCTCCCTTTGAACTAGAGGGAAACTCTATGTGATGATTACGTTACTATGACGACAGAGCACTAAAACACTATGAACAATGCACAGATACAACTTATTTTAGTAACAATAACAGTTTGTGCGTCTGGAAAAGACTAAATGTTTCATTTTGAATGTTACTGCAATAATATGCAGTAGGCAAAGTGATGAAACTTGTGTCATTGTAATTATCTATATAATAATTGTATCCACTCTTTTGTGATTAATGGTATAATGTTTTTTCCTCATCACAAACAGACCTGGTGTTGTGTTTTGTTTGATTCCCACATAAATCCTGCATATTTAGGCAATGTTGTTCTCAAAATGAAAATATCACCATGTGATGTCATCTGGTAATACAGGAAGTGCTCCATTGTGTTTTTAAACTCCATACATTTTCAGTAGAGTCATTTGAATGATTTAAACCCTCAATTTTCTACAAAAGCTAAAATGGAGCTGTTGGCTTGACAACAAGGTGGAACAGAGCATTTTGAGCTTTGGAGATGTAGACGGGCTGATAATGAAGGTTTAAACATGCAAATGAGACAGACAGGTCTGTTTTTGAGGAGGTAACAGCATTAGAACATGACACAAAGCTCACAGGAGTCACATTTGCATAATAAAGGACCTTTAAACCTACAAGTAAATGTTTCACTCTGGAAATAAAAGTATAATGAAATATATGGCCTTAGTTCTAATTGTTATACATTAAAGTGACTGGTATGAGAATGCACTGCACCCTTTTCCTGTAGTTACTGTGTTGCCTTTAGTGTAGCATCTGCCAGAGACATACAACTCTACCATCTCACATCAGCAGATCATTCACTAAACAGCAGAATCTTACAGAGAAAAGTCTTGAACTCTTTCAGGTGTGAGTCCAAGATCAACATTGAAAGAGCTAATGATTGACAGCTAACAGAACAGTCCCTCTAAGCCCCGCCTACTCTGTCCGGTCGTTTCCGTCCCCGTTGATCTGCACCACACAGTCTTTGTCCAGAGGTTTGGAGTGAGCTGTGCTGAAATGCTGAGGGCTGATTTTGAACCTGCCGTGACTGTCCACTCCCAGAGCGGAAACAAACCTGCGGTCAAACTGCACCTCCGGCCTCAGGTAGGACGTCCTCTTCTGGCAGCTGTCCCCGCTGCCCTCCTGCGCCCACAGGAACACCACCAGCTCAAAGTGAGCTGTGGAGCTCTCACACAGGACGGGGAACAGCGGGCTGCGGCGGTCCAAAGGGTGGAACCATGTGAGGGGGAAGAGGAACAGGGGACAGGGCTGGGATCCTAACTGGTCCAGGTAAAAGTCCACAGAAGTTTGGTGTAAGGCCTGGCCCTCACTGTCCTGGTACAGCACTGCGCTGAGCCTCACGTCCACCAGGGGGCGCTGCAGCAGGTTGGTGGCCCGGATCATGAGGCAGGTTTGGCCTTGGTGCTGTCCCACGACCGCCTCAGGGCTGAACTGGATGGCGCCTGCTCGCTTCTGTGGCCGAGCTATTTTTGCTACAAACGCACCTACAACGAGACAATCTCATTAACTCATGTTTATTCATGTTTCAACTTATAACTTATATTTACAAATATGATGAGCTCCTCCAAACACTTGGAGAAGTGAAAATGTCCCACAGTCGGCAGAGCAGGGACTCACTGTGTGACCAATGAGCCACTTTCTCTGACCAGACAAACACATCATAAAATAAATCAAAGCTCTTTTCAGAAAACATGAAGAAAATACTAAACGCCCAGAGCATCTGCCATGTTGTGTCCATGAGTGTGTGGTCTGTGACTGTTAACCACATGATGCTCCACACTTCATCATCGTCAGAAACACTGAAACCAAACAACTCTCTACTGTTTGTGTGACTGTTGTTTATCATGACTCTTATAATGAGCACAGAAAAAGCACAGAGGAGATGTTCACAGCTCTACACTCTCACAGGATTATACATGTCAAACCCCATCTAAGGATACATGAAAATGATGTGATGTGAGATGTTTGTGTGTTTTACCTGTGATAAAGGCCTCCAGCATGAGCCCCAGCAGCATCTGCACAGCCAGCAGAGCAATAGCACTGGGACAGTCTCCGCTGGGGTACATGGTGCCGTATCCTATAGTGAGCTGGGTCTCCAGAGAGAAGGAGAAGGCTGCAGTGAAGCTGTTGATGTACTTGACACACACCACGTGCCCCTCTGGAGGGGCGTCGTGGTTTGGGACGTCCAGGTCTCCGTTTAAGTGAGCCAGGAGGTACCAGAGGCAGGCAAACAGCAGCCAGTGGCACACAAAGGACAGGCAGAAGGCCAAGACCACCCACCTCCAGCGCAGCCCCAACATGAGCCCCCACATGTCCTGCAGCGCCAACAACCAGCGGCCCTGCCCCACGGCCCCGGAGCCCAGAGAGCAGTGGCCATCTTTACTGACCAGCCTCTGACAGGAAGTACGGGACAGGAGCGACTGCTTCCCCCCCAGAACCGCCAGGCTGCACGACTTAGAGGTCATAATGATGTGGGGTGCAATGGTGAAGCCAACCCTGCAATGAAAACACAGCAAATCAAACCAACCACGATCCAGATCAACCAAGCGTGCGTGTGTACATCTCTCTACTGATATATTGTTGTGATGTAGGTCAGAAACAGCCTACAGGACTGTTGTCCCAACTGAAAATCTGCCTCAGCAACACTGCCTGGAGAATGTAGGTCAAATGAGCCATAGAATCATTCTTTGGTGATAGTTCCATCCTGGTATAAAATCTGCAGAAGGGTTTCTAGCTCCATAGTTTTCCACAGCTCCTGCAGTTGTTCCAGTGTCTTTTACAGATGGATGGGGACGAGTACCGTATTTTCCGGACTATAAGG
>KN497663.1:0-11543 GCA_000787155.1 Scartelaos histophorus | reverse complement strand
AAGTCATGTTTGGACTTGACAGCTGATGCTCCAGGTGCTGCTGTCCCCGCTCGGTTTACTGTTGTGTGTTAGATCAGGTGTCCAGTCAGAATGATTAAACGGACATCAGCACAGCTCAGCGGGGAGGGGGAGTGGATGGATGCATCAGGGGTGAAGAATCTGTGTTAGTACAGGACAAACAAATACTGAAAGCTGTGATAAATAGACTTAAGATGCTCAAGTTCAGGCTTTAAAACAGAGACGTCTCCTTTCCAGTATTCGGGAGTGTAGTGGTGGCGACCGTTTTGGATTTGACTGTGGAATATGTTGCGATGGCAGACGTCTCAATCCAAGCTCATGCAACAAATACATACAATTTTTGTTCATTTGGACATTTTAAGTTAAGGCAAGACAAAGCAAGTTTATTTGTATGGCACAATTCGTAATACAAAATGCTTTACAGAATAAGAAATACATTAAAATCACAATACAAGCACATAAAAACGCAAATAATCATCATAAAATTAAGAAAAAAGGGAAAGAAACATTTAATGAAAGAGAAGAAGAATGTGGAATAAAAATATCTATGCACAGCTAACAGAACAAAAAGTTAAATGAGTGTAAATGTGGCCGGTTCTCAGACTTCACAGCAAGAAGGTTGTGAGTTCAATTTCGAGGTTGCTCAAGTCTTTCTATGCAGATTTGAGGTGTTTCTCCATGTGTTTGGGTGCGTCTCCTCTCAGCACTTAAGTTGATGCTCAGGTTTAGTCTTTCCTCCCATTGCAGCTCCCCCTTCAGAGCGTGTAATGAAACTACAACACTTTGCATCAGGTCTGTCAAGTGTTGTGTACAATTTTGTATCATGTTTTCGTATATTTATGGAGAATTGTCTCGTGGGAGAAAATACTGTGGATATAATCTTAAAGCTGACAGTAAAGAGGGTTTGAATAGGGCCTGGGAGAGATCACTAGATTACATCAACATGCAATGATGACATTTAAAACCTCTTCAGGCATGTTTTTGAAGAGGGTACAACATTATAACAATGTGGAAGCAAAAAAAAAAAAAAATTTGCATAATTAACCCTCTTTAAAGTTGCATTGTGTCATTTTGCAGCCTTTCTCAGTGATGTTATTGCTTTTACGTTTACATGAGAGTTTTAATTCCGATCGAAAATAATTTAATTCCGCTTTAAAAAGACCACATAAACACTTAATTCCTAATGAAAATGATTATTCAGAATTAAAGATCATTTCAAATTAAGTGGGAGGTTTATTCTGATTTTAAAGCTGAATTAATTTTCCTCAACCATGTAAATGTTTATTTCTCTTAAAAATAATTCCAGTTGTTTGTCGTATGCTCGTTTGATTGACACACTGCAACATGGCGGCCCGGAGCAAACATCTGGAACTCAATGAGGACAATCCGGTTCCACTAGTCCTTGCTTTGGACTTTCATCAATTTAATTATCATCGGAATGACTGTGAAAAAAAATGTGTATCATGTTTGTGTCATGGTACAAACTTTTGACAAAAAAAAAGTGTGTTTTGTTCTATTTTCGTGTCCCTGTCCAATCAGAATCCTTCCCAACTCCCAGACATTGAGCGGAATTAAATAAAGTCGATATAAAGTGTAAACCTCAATTCAGTATTATTATTTTATTATTCAGAGAGATTATTATTCACTGAGATTAGTTCGGAATTAAAATGTTCATGTGCACGTGGCCAGTATGGTATTAAACCTAAATCTGCATGGATACCAAACCAGACGAAGTTACAGGTCAGGTCTGTGGAGAGGCGACCCCGCTCATGGTCCTAATCCCTGTTTTTCTAGGTATTTTTGAGCTATAAAACCACCTGTACTTAAATAAATGTAAAGAAGAGCTGTTTACTGTCATACTGTGGAACATTCCTGGCAGAGGAATGACATATCCATAGAAGCAGATGATGGACCCCCAACCAAAAAGTTAGTATTAGGCTAATGTATTCCCATCGGTGGAGGCAAGGGGACACCAAAATCGCCATGGTAACAGTGAATAATTGCATGTTTGGTGGCTTTAGTGGAGTTTATATTCGAACAATTTCTTCCGTCTTTGTCAGTCTATAAAACACACTTTGTATCAGCTTTACTGGGCTTGGAATTAACTCGAACATCATGTGATTTCCTTCCATCCATTTCATAAAGACGTGGGCCCGGTTTGAACACTGATCCGGACTATGATTTGTGGAATTGGCTGTCAGGGTTTGAGCGTTCCCAGGAGGAGGTGGGTTTCTGTAAGTCTCACCTGCTTTTCCAGCGCAGAGGCAAATAAACTTTTTTTTTCTGCTTTTCTCTGTCAATGTGCCAAGTCTTTACAAGGCACACTCCTGGCTCCTGCTCCGGCCGCCATGGGTAAATACTGCTTTTTATGCATGGTTTTATTCCAGGGGCGGGGACTGCTCAGGTTACATTTACTTAAGTATGTTTTGAAATTTTACATCTCAGAGTAGTTTTTGGATACTTTTACTCCTGCTCAAGTTTTTTTTTTTCTTTTCACAGTGTAGCAGTACTTATACTTGAGTAAACTGTGAGTAATTCTACTAGTGACTAAAGAATTATGTTGATTTGAATATTTGAGTTTCTTGCATTATTTTATTTATTTATTTTTTTTAATTTTTGTGGTTTACCCTTAAAGGTACAGTGAGTAACTTTCAGGATTTGGGTGTTTCCATGGAAATAGAAAGTTAAAACCATAATTCAGAACATTCTCCATGGAGTTTTCTGGCACAGTGTGGAATATTATAGCCAGAGGAACATTTCCATGGAAATAAACAGGAAGTGGCTGGATCAGAGGGACACATGTTTTTCAAATTGGTTTAGCACAAAAAATATATATATATTTTTTTGTTTTTGGCTAAGAAGTTACACGTTATGGCTTTAAAATATCAGATTTTGTGCATTATTTAATATTGGTTCCTTCCCATGTAAATTCATATTAAAAATATGTCACATTTCACATTTTACACAACACATTTAACCTCCAAAGAGCTTAAGATCAAAGAACCACTCCTCCATTCACACACACGTTCATACACCAGTGTACGCAGTGTCTTGCCCAAGGACACAATGATAGCATTCATCATTGAGCCATTTCTTGAACCACTACATTGTACTTCTTGAGTAGTATTATTTTGCAGTAACATTACTCTTACTTGAGTACACTTTGAGGCTGTACTCCCTCTCGTGCTGCTGTTACATTCCCAAACAGTTTGTGCTAAAGTTACAGCTCCTGTTGACACTTGCCATTGTACAAGCAGACTGCAGTGCCACTATCAACAAGAGAGATGACTTTGGACCCAACTGCAAATAAAAAGGAGTTAATGAAGTATAAATAAAGTGCTGCTTATGTGTTATTATACGGGGAGGTTTGGAGGAAGAGACAGGTGCAGAGCGGCAGGAGCCAACTAAAGTAATGGGCCTGGCAAAGTCAATAGGAAAAAGTATGTCTCAGTGTCCACACAGATGGACCGGCCCCAATCAGAGAAGGTGTGAGAAATGGGAGAACCAGTTTACTGCTTGTTTCAGTGTACGCAGTGTCTTGTTTAGATTTGCTCTGGTCCTGGTTTAATCCTGGTGTAGTCCTGGTTTGGTCCTGGTTTAGTTCTGGTTTGGTCATTGTTTGGTCCTGGTTTAGTACTTGTTTAGCCCTGGTTTACTTCTGGTTTTGTCCTGACTTGATCCTGGTTTGGTCCTGGTTTAGTACCGGCATAGTTCCAAATCCAGTCCTTGGTTTGTACCAGTCAGATTTGATTGGATTCAGTTTAATTCTGTAACAAAGCCAAAGAAACACTAATATTAATTGTTTAGTTGCAGATGAAATCCAAGCTTTGACAAGTGCAGTGCATCGTTGTGTCCTTGAGCAAGACACTTCACTCCCCTTGGACACCTACATAAATGGAATGGGTCTTTTTTTTAATAATGGAGAGGTCAACAGACACTCCTCTGTCAGTGAAAATGCTCTGTTCCACCTTGTGATATCATCATGTCATAGTTTTCAAGTTTTCTGCAGCCTTTTACTCTTTGTTCAGTAGAGATTGGCAATCCAAGAACAATCTGAAATCTTCCAAGTGATTCTAGTGAAGATGTGCAGAGTTGGTACACGAGCCCACAGGTGAACAGTTCCGAGGAGGGGCACCTGGCACAAAACCTCCTGCAGATCCTTTGTAAGCAGACGGGGCGTATATTCTGCGGTGGTGGCCGTGGAGATGAAAGATGAGACAGATTTATCACTGTTCCCAAACTGTAACCACATCGTGCCATCGCCTTTAAAATGGCTGACTCCACACTCCCACAGAGACTCGCACCTGCAGCGTCAGCACCACACTCACTTTACCACTTCTTTGGTGTTTGAAAGCCTCTGAACTCAAATAATAAAATGTAAAATGTGCCAAGAAATATATTGTTTTCAACTACAGCTTGAGTTTTGGCATTTTTTTATTTATTTTTTTTGCAGTTTTATCTATGATGAAACAAATCTAGAAAAGTTTAAAGTGCACACATTAGGGTATTTTATAATCTATGCTGTTTCCTTTTCACAAAGAGATCTGGAGTTGTGTTTTGTTTCATTTACACATGTTTAACACACAAACTCTGCAGATTTAGGCTGAGTTCTTCTCTCAGTTCCACCTTGTGATGCCATGTGGTACTACAGGAAGTGCTCCACTGTGTTTTCAAACACCTTCAATAGAATCATTTGGATCATTTCAGATGTGAAATTGTCAATCTCTACTAAACAAAAGGTAAAAGGGCAGCTTCTAATTTGAAAACTACCAGTGAAAAGTCAAAGTCAAAGTGAACTTTATTGCAAATTCCATGTGGGATTGAAATTGCGTTTCCCTAAAAACTAAAAATTTGCAAAGTTAAAAACTAAAAACACACAAATAATAAATAAAATGAAATAAAAATAGACACAGCAGGCAGACATGGACATACACAATTCCAGCTTTGTGACATCACAAGGTGGAACAGAGCATTTTGAGCTTTGAGATATAAAGGACAACTCAAACATGTGTGATTGAAACAAAACACAACTCAAGGTATGTTTTCGATTAGGTAACGGCATTTAAACATGACTTAAAGCTCAATTTTGTGCAATATGCTGTAGATCCTTTAAAGCTGCTGCCTCAAATACATAAAAAACTGTTAAAAAAAAAAACAAAAACATAAAAAACTGTTTGAAACCATTTGCAGTGGTTTAAAGTTATTCTTCCTTACTCACTTTTTGCATTCTGAACATTCAACATTTCCTCACTCTCCAGAGGCCAGAGCAACGTTTTGCCATGATGGTAATGCTAACACGCACTTCCTGATTATCAAGAGTTGTTCATACAATAGATATGTACTGGAGCAAGCTCAATTTTGCCTAAAATGATGTGAAAAGATTTGGATACGTGGCCTTTAAATGACTTAGATGTTGATCTGTGGCTCAGCGATTAGTGCCTTCACCCACCAATTCCACCTCCAACTAGAGCATAGTGTTCTTGTGCCAATGAGCATGGCACTACGGTCACCTTGTCTAAGTATGACTGCTGTTTGATGATTGTCTGCATCGCTTCAGTCAGTTTGGAGTATGGACAGAGTGAATAATGTACTAAGTTGTAAAGTTGATACGCGTGGAATTAAGTTTGAGTTTTTACTTGTCTTGTATAACTGCACACGGTACATTTAAATGGCCACTCTGCTTTTCCTGTAGGTTTCAGCTGCTTTGCTTGTCTTTATGGAGATGTTATTGCTTCACCTATAATGTTCCTCAGTATGGGATTAAACTTTAATCTTCACCACATCAAGTTACAGGTCAGAACTGCGGAGAAGAAAGCCTACATCTGTAATTGATTCAATGCAAGACAGTGAATGCCGTACTCTGGAACATATCATCTGAACCTGCACTGTGTTCTGCATCCTGATTGGATAAGGGAGAACCTGTACTGAGCTGTATGTTTGCAAGTTTCCTCCCCGACAAAACCCACAATGTCGACAAAACGTTCTGCACCCACAAAGGCTCCTGCGGTTGCACCCAAAAGGCAGAGGAAGATGTGAACCATGGCACAAAAAGTTGGACTTCTGGACATGCTGAAGGAAAGCAGAAGTTACATGTCTGCAGGCGCCATCGCGGAATAAATGAATCTTCAGTGCGTTACATAAAGAAGGAGGAAAATGACATAAGGACGACAGCAGCAATAAGTTTTTAATTATTTTTTTAAATCTACAGAGCTTGGAACTGATAGTGTTTAGACAAGAGAGAAATGTGAGAAAAAGTTCATTCCTGTCTGAGAAAAGTGTTTAAAGTGTGTGATGAGGGGTTTTATAGCCTCAAAACAAATATAATAATTGTAAAAAATAATGCTAACTTTGTGGATTTTGCCTCTATTTTTAGTGATAAATGTATTATTTTCTTTTAATGCTTAAATATATACATTTCTAGAGCAAGTCTTCACTCAAGGTATCAAAAATGGTATAATTTTTGGACATTTTATCCAAAAATACTGCAGCAGCACAGGTTCGATCCCAGCTTTGACCAGCGCACTGTCAAAACGCCAAATTCCTCCTTCACGTCGGGCGTTTCGTGACAAATCCCTGATGTTTCTTTTGTTTCAATGTTTCCAATCCTCGGCCATGTTTACAGAGCAAGCTTATCTGAGGGATCCCCTGCTCTCCGTCTCCATGGAGATGGTGCTACAGACCTGGGGACAGTCTGGAGTAATTGGTCTGGAGACCCCGAGCTCGCCCCGTACAATATCCCCACATATTTTATTTATATTCCTTTACAACGCTCCTCCTTCCTGCGCTTTGGCCGGACTTTGTTTTATGGTCGCTGGCTCACTCACAGCGAGAGGCTTCACCTGGAAATAGGGCGGCGAATTCATCTTAAGCTAATCAAAATTTTAATGGACGCAATTAGCAAATCGCAAAGGCAGCATTTTTGGAAGTATGTTCTCAAATGAACTCTAACCTGTGCTATCTTCCCCTTTAAAATAAAAAAATAAATAAATTATTACATAGGCCTGTCATATAATAATAATAAATGTTGAGAAATAATGCGATAAAAGATAATAGTAAAACAGGAAAATCATTTTAAATATACAGTATCATTAAAAGACCTGAGCTGCAACAAATACAAATAAAGCAATAATTAGCCAAAGAAGTTATTTATTCGAGTCTACACAACATCATAGTGCAGAAAAGTAACAAAAATCTCACAGTTATTGCAAAGAAAATGTACAATGTACGATACGATAAATAATGAGCTCCAAAACGTATAATTTCAGCTTTCAGTGAGAGAAACAGGACTGCATTCATACTAGAGGTGTAATAATAACTGAAATATCTTGATATCGTATAGTCTCTTTGCTTAAATTCTTTGTTGTGGTGCGGTAATAGCAAAAAAATAAAGAAAAAAAGAACAAAACAAACAAAATACAAGAGAGAACTACATAGACCATGATCCTTTGCTGTTTCAGTGCAGAAATAACTGTTATTAAGCACTTTTAAATCTTGTTTCTGTATTCTAACAGGTTTATCGGGGCATTTTAAAAGTAAAAAGTAGCATGTCCACAATTTTGTAAGCCTCCACAAAATATCGGAATGAATATCGTACAGTAAGATTTGGATATCGTTTTGTTCCTAATGTTTAGTTGTTACTTTAGTTTTGCACTTTGCACTTTCAAAATGTCACTGATCTGAATATGATGATAAATATTGTACCAAATGACTCTCAAAACATTTTAATTTCACTCTTGTTCTTATGTATAATATCGTAATATCCTTGGCACCAGATTGTGAGCCTTGCCACGATATTGCAATAAATATCATACTGTTCGGTTCATACTGACAATATCGTATCGAGAGACTTAGATATCGTTACATCTCTAATTCATCACATCATGACACCAGTCTTTTTCTTGCAGTACTTATTTACTTATTTATTTATTCTTACCATTTATATGTTTTTCTATTTGTTATTATGATATATTGTGATGTGTGAGCTACTGTGTCCATGTAATTTCCCTTATAGATCATTAAATTTAAGTCTAAGTTACTATATATAGAATGATCAGTCCATATAGTCATCATCCTGACAGACCTTGGGAGCTCATACAAGTTTTTCTCAGTATATAAACAGATCGTGTCAAATGTGAAAGCTTCAAACTTTCAGAATCCCCTCACTGAGCTGCACTAGCACTGGTCCACCACTGTCTGAAGGTGCTTTTTAGATTTAAACCAACTGGATTTCATCTTTGAACCTGGCAACCCAAATAAGAGTCTCGTGTGAGGCTTATTCTGCTTTCTGATTAGATAATTGTCTCGAGAACCAAAACGCCAAATTATAACAAAACAACTTCGCCGCCATGTCTAGTGTTTTTGTAATTAAGAAGAAATCATTATTCAGTTAACATCGGTAAAAGCTATTAAATCTGAACATGTTGTATTTTTTTGGGACGCGGACAAGTCAAGTTTATGAAATTTGAAATAAAAATTGGCTCCTTTTAATAATGATAATATAAATTTCTTGTCTTTATCAATTGTCACTTCTTCTTCACGTGTTCAAAATGTGAAATTTGAATATACTATTAAAACTAAATAGTAAATCTAATCACGGTGCTTTTAGAAATATTGGAATCGGACGTTTTAGGAGTGAGACATGTTTCTCAGTCCTATGGCAGAACTGTCACCATTCCCCCAAAATAACAGCATTCTGTCACTTTCAATGTCCTTTTGTGCGGCTCTGAGTAGCTGCAAGGTCTGCTTATCCATGCAGCTGTTTGCTCGCTTGTCTGTGGTGAGTGGCACGCCAGTTTAAATGTACACTGGGTATGTGGAGCGGGTATGCGAGCTGGTAGTGCGGCGTTAGCATTATGCTGGCAGTGGTTTATGCAGCTGGGGAAACAGATTTGGACATTGGCACAGCGCGGTACAGAGGAGGAGGGAGAGTCTTTACTGGAAGTGACATTTAAAAGTTTATGCAAAGTCGTATGGAAAGCAGAGCGTGTACTGTGGGCTGTTAGTTTTGCGGTAAGCTGCAGGTTTCGACTAGTCGCTGAGAATTATTAGAATTATTAATACTTCGCAGCTCCTGAAAATGTGTTGACTACATCTATTTTGTCTTTTTGCCTTTCCGTTTTGTGTTTTTTTTGAGGTTTCAGACGCAAAAGCTGATCGGGCTGTGTTCGCTAATGGGTGTATTGCGTCACCGTGGTAACTGCTGAACTTTTCTCCATAGACAAACATGCAGGACCCTCTAGTTTGATGTCAACTGATAGCGGCGTTGATGCTGCACTGCGTAATTTTTCTGGTGATTTTTCATGGAGATGTTTTCTTGTTGCTTCGTCTAGAATGATTCGTAGTATGGCATTAAAGTTATCTATCACCATGGAGACCACTACGGCAAAGAGATAAGCTTGGTTATGTGTTGTGTTAATGTTTTTATGTGGATTGTCCCTAAAAACTGTCCCTGATGTTATAGCAAAAGAAAATTCTACTCTTCGACAACTGAGGGATTAAAAAGACATTCAGTTTTCTTGTATTATGGACATTTTAAATCTCAATATTGGTCTTAAAGCTGCATTGTGTAACTTTTCTAGTTAAGGGTCCGTCAATTTTTTTTCTTCATTGAGATGTTTTCGTTTATTTTGGAATTTTTTTGTAGGTATTTTTGAGCTATAAAACCACCTGAATTTTAACTAAAGTTAGAGTTAACACGTAAGATAGAGCTGTTTAATGTCATACTGTGGAACATTTCAGAAAGAGCAATGACGTATCCATAGAAACAAGCAGGTGACGGACCCCCAGCTTAAAAGTTACACTCAAATTTACACATTTTAGACGAAACAAATCCACAGACAAGTTGGAAAGTGCCGCTCTGACTCATCTTTACAGTACTTCGTAACGACGTTAGCATCTTCGTAACGACGTACCCCATGTCGTTAGCCCCCCTATGGGCAACTTTGGTATTGCACTTTACATCCAAGCTGTGTTGTGTTTGATGCTGTTGTTTTCTATAACAATCACACTAAATCTTGAACCTTGAATCATATATTTTTTTTAAAATTTGTGCCAAAATGACGTAAAACTGCCGAATCTTAAGCGTATTACCGACTGAGAAAATTAAATTGGAGAACAAAGTAAGTACAAGTTCTTGAATTTAGGAGATAAATACAAGATTACACGCTTGAATCACTCTAAATACAACTTTGAGTGCGTAAATGAGAAGGTAAGATGATTATAACATGGCTAAAAGCTCTTAAGAGTTGATTTTGTTGAATATTTTTCCACTATTTTCTGATCTCTGTTATAGTGTTTCCTCATCACAAACGTACCTCGAGATGCGTACATTTTTAACGCACAAACCCCATTTCTTAGAATTGCAATCTCTACTGAACTAAAGGTAAAACTTGGATACTACAGCTTCATGACATCACAAGTTAGAACGGAGCATTTTGAGCTTTGAAGACGTGGACGTAATGGTGGGTTACTCAAACGTGTGTGAATGAAACAAAACACAACACCAGGTATGTTTTTGTAAAGTTAACGACATTATAACACGCCTGAAATCGCACAAGGGTCAATTTGGCGTAATGTAGGACCTCGAAACTCAAATGACTTTTTAAATTACGCTTTGAACGTTTGCGCGATCGTGACTTTTCTTATACGTTTGTTGCCAGATTTGAAGACTCCGCCGCAGACCACCATGTTAACAAATGAGTAACTGCTCCGACACAGCCTCACAAATCACGCTAAACTCCAAAATGAATACAGAATTTGGTAAACACGCTCTGGCAACCATCGACAGGGACTCTGTAATTGACTGTCCCTGGCTTGTTTACTGCGCCTAATGAGAGCGAGATTTATGGACACTCTTTTAACGATGTCACCCGTAAAAGCGACACTGGGTTTTACTTCCTTGTTTTGAACTAGTTTGAAAATCTCTCCCCTAATAAATATTCTCCTTAATTAGTTCAAGATTACAGAGCAAACACCAGTTATGGAGTCTTTTATGTGCTGCCTGCATATGGGGCCCAATCCGAGTGCATAACTTCCAAGTAATAATATTTTGCAGTAATATTCTGGGGGTGGTTTTATTAAAAAAATCTAATTAAATAAGTAAATTAATTAATGAAAAATTCAAAAGGGTCCTAAAATTAATGGCTTAATTTTTTACTTGTTTTTTTGGCTCGCTATTATTTATTTTATGTTGATATTTTGCTGTCAACGGTCTTAAATGGTTGTTTATAATGTTTGGGCATTTAAAGTAACTAAGTTGTTTTCTAATATTTGTGGAAAACTTGTCTAGAGAGTGTTTATTTTCATTTTGCGATTAATTATCCTGTGCTCCTAAGAGCTCAAAACACACCTTGTGATGTCATCCAGTGGTAATATAGGAAGTGCCTTGTTTTTAAAGGTCCTATTATTGCGCAAAATCAACTTTTGGTAATGTCAGAATGTTGTTAACTCCTTAAAACATACTTGGATTATGTTTTATTTCATTGTCACATATTTCAACAATCCAAATGATTCTAGTGAAGTTGCGT
>KN497662.1:27648-38462 GCA_000787155.1 Scartelaos histophorus | reverse complement strand
GGTTGTACTAAATAGCATAAAGTAATGAAAAATACAAATCATGGTCTCAGAGTCATTTGCATGATTTGGGAGATGTTGCCAGATGCTCATCCAGACACAACTCTCTCTTTCAGAGCATGATTAGAGTCTATTCATCAACAATGGCAGTAATCACAGTTACAGAGTCGATACATACTAAAATAAATGGCAAAAAATTGTCATAATTATAAGTTTAAAGCATGAAACAATTAAAAATCTGTCTGGGAAATTTACAACATTAGCTCGATATGAAATTGTATTTTCCCTATACTGCCAAGAGAAATGTGTGGAGCAAAATAAAATAAATGTAAAAATAAATACCAATGTTAAGCTAAGGGGAAATAAGAAGCTTTTGAACATATTCCAAGGATGCAGAAATATATAAATTTAACAAAAAAACTGAAAATGTATGCTAGCAAGTGTCCTATATAACACAAATTTGACACATGTGAGCTCTAAGCCATGTTAAAATGCTGATATCTCCCCAAAATCTGGAGTTTTGTTTCATTCACACACGTTTGAGTAATCCTGCATTATTAATCTGTCTACATCTCCAAACCTAAATATGTCTCGTTACACCTGTGATGTCATGGAGTGGTAGTTTTTAAGTCAGCGGCTACTTTGACTTTTAGTTTAGTAAAGATTGGCAATTCCAGGGCTGACATTTTTCATATGATTCTCGATGAAATCAGCGTAAATATGCAGCGTTTTTGTGTTAAAGATGTGTGAATGAAACAAAACACATCTCCGGGTATGTTTTTGATGAGGAAACAACATTAAAACTGGGTAAAAATGGTGTATTATGGGTCATATTCTTTGATAGTCGGCAATAGATTCCTTTTCAATAATACATGAAGTTTAAAAAATATAACATTCTGTCATGTATTTTAGCTAAGATGTGATTGTGAGGTGATCATATTGTCTCTGTGCCTCATAGTTACACACTCACATGACCAGGACTTTGGAAGTTGATCTCCTGTTCAATGTGGAGGCAAACCAGACTTTTGACAAATCTCCCATTTACTTGGTGCTTCCAAACGGGATACAACTTGAAAACAATTATGGCTCCACAAGTTGGCCATGAAAAGCATTTCTATTCCCCAAATTACCATTAAGGTACCATAAATTCAATCTATAAAATGTTTTAAATCCATTTAGCAAACAACAGTACGCTTAATAGCACTACAATGAAATATATTAAACGTAAATTTGTATATTGGGAAAGATTAAGCAATGGGAGGAAGACATAATTTGAGTAAACTGAATAAGGAGGTGCTCTTTGTGTCTAGTGGGAGTTGACAGAAACCAGAGCTACTGTATCTCGCTTAAGGATAAAAAGATGTTGGTCTGGCCCCATTCGCCATCTCCCTTTTCAATCTCTCCTTCCTCCTGGATCACGTCTGAAATTGCAGCGCTGCCGGCTCTGGATTGGGCTTTATTAGCTCCCTGACGTGGTTATGTGCAGACATACAGTAGGGCTATTTAGAAATGGACAAATGGAATGAAGCGGAATGGATACTGAAGTGCAGGGATAAAACGTAGTGCTGAAGAACGCTGATGGAGGGAGTAATGGAAGAGTGATTGACGAAGGGGGGAGAGTAGGATGCGTGTATGTGTGTGTATGCGTGTGTATGTGTGTGTTTGTGTGTGCCCATGCATATGTGTGCGAAGGGTAAAGTATAAGCACCACATCCGGAGCTAGAACCAGCGCACTGCACTTATAAAGAAATGACAGATCTTCCAGACTTTTTCTACCCACACACATATAGTCTCTCCCAAACACAGCAGCCGTCTGCAGTCCCTGAATGTGCTTCTGTCAACGCTGGAACAGGCTGTCAAAGCAGCCACAGGTAAAATAATGTTGTTTTCTCTGCTGGGAATCAGCTTTGAAATGTGCTCAATTATTAATATTTGGCTGGAGGATGCCACTCTCAATGTTCTGCCATTCTTTCACAACATGCAAACTGTCATTTTGACACAACAACAGATTATATAGAGTATATAGGGGATGAATAATAAATACATGTCTGTCCAGTGAGTATTCTCTCTTCAGCACAGCAGACCTCCAGCTTTGACCTCATGTCACAAATACATCATTTCAAACACTAATCCCAGTCTGTTTCAATTCAAAGTTAAACACAAGTTAAGCATATGATTTGAGTCCAGTGGTTTGATCCCCACTTCCATATGATGCTACCTTGGGCAAGACATTTAACTGTATAATGATGTCAGATGACATCACAACCTTCTATGAGGCAATAACATTTAAAACAGATGAGGTCAGCAAAAATGTCTATTGTAAAATTGCAGATTTGTGTTGCAACACAGTGTGTTCTTGAGTCTAGTCACTAAAATAAATGATCAGGTTAAACATATGTGAATTTATCGTTTGGACATTTCATAACAAAAAACAGTGGAATCGATAGGAAAATCTGGCTCCTGCCCCCATCTGAGAGCATGACATCATCACATTCTAGTGTGTGAAAAGTGTGTGTGTGAGTAGAGTACATAGTGTAAAAACATTTATTTCTCACTCAGTCATAAATTAAACAAACAAACGTCTGTTTTTTTTAATATCCTGAATATAAATGTGGGCTTATGGATATCATTATACAATAGTTATGATGTTTTAAACATTTTAAAATCTAGACTGTGCATTCAACAGCACAACAGCAGCGCCCATGACACTGTCAACACAATACAGCACTGGCATCAAATATGCACAAAACTTGTCAAAACAAGTGTGCACCCAAAAGTGTCACTTCCGAATGACGGCTGAATATGTTTGGGGATGTTAGATGCCAGCCCCAGCATTCTACCCTCACTGAATACATAGAGAGAACTCAGCAAAAACACACTCAAGAGGGCAATACTGATGCAAGATACGTTTTCTATACAAACATATTGCACACATTATGCTAGTCAGTTCTTAGCCAACAACTGTTTTTGAGCTTCAGCATCCTGCCTTATCCTCTTACTGTAACCATGGAAACTCCCTGTTGTCAGATTCCAGGACACTCTCTCAATGCTGCATACTGAAAGTTAAACATTCAAGCTACCATTTGGTTGGACTGCTGCATAGTCTTACCTCAGAGAACACATAAAATGACCACTGATATGAGGGTGTGGCAGGATTTACTCACCACAACATGGATAAAATACAAGTGGTATATGCAAAACTTTGGAGGGGACTCTCCATGGCAATATATCTGATTCAGGAAAGTGATGTTGGTTGAGCTGTGCACGTTTGCATGGTGGCCAGAGCCTGTGCTGTGTTTACATTTAAGATGTCTAATGCAGCAGAGAGTGGAAGAGTCTTTGTGTTCAGTGCTTCCTGCTTTAATTGGAAGTAGTATCAAATTGCTGCTGAGATTTGTAGTGCTCTGCAAATCAAGTGTACATACTAATACATTGATATTACTACCAGTTTCTGTATAGTTTTAATGCTAAAGTGTTATTGATACTTTTTATCTTTACACAAGATAAAAATCGTTCTTTACTTCGCTATTCGAGTTCTTCCATTAATTCGGTCTGAGGAATGGTACCTACTACATTGCCTTGTGGCTTGGCTTACTGTATTATTCTGTACTTAACTTAATTCAGAACACAAACTTAAATTTAAGAACAAAAAATGCACTCTTACTCTACCTGGGGTTTATTTATGTAGCATTATAAGCAAGGTTAGCAGAGTAGTAGCTACAAACACAAGGACCATGCTGAATACAAATTTGAAAGATGCTCTCCATAAAGTGACTCTCCATAAAGTGTGCCACTGGATAGACAGCCGAGAAAAAACAAGCAAACATTTTTCCAGTCAACTTTTCATAATATGTCCATCTAAATCTGCCCGTCCTTCATGCACGTCTCTCTGTGTGTAGGTGCAGTGGTGTGCATATGCAATGGAAGTGTATGGCTCCTAATTAAGGCACAGAGCGAGGGTGACAGTTGTTCCCCCAGGGTGCTCCAGGGCATCTCCTAACCGGAACCGCACTGATTCCCGGCCCGCATGCACATTAGAAAGGACGTTTGCTTGTATGACCTCATTCGGAGAGCTGAATGGTTAATAATAATAATAGTATACGGATTTAAATAATAATATATAACATCTGTACATAAAGTGCATCCATCTGCTAAAGGTCCAATATTACACAAAATGGACTCCTGTGAGGTTTTAGTCATGTTATAATGTTCCTCATCAAAACCATACCTGGAGTTGTGTTTTGTTTTGTGTTTCATGTTTGAGTAATGCTGCATTATTAGTCTGTCTAAAGCTCCAAATGTCCTGTTCCATCTTCTGATGTCATCTAGTGGTAGTTTCAGAGTTAACTGCCTTTTACCTTTTGTTCAGTAGGGAAATCATCCAGCATCTAGTGAAGGTGTATGAAATTTAAAAACACAGTGGAGCACATCCTGTATTAACACGTGACATCACAAGGTGCAGTGTTTGGTGTTAGTTTCAGAGAAGAACTAAATATGCAGGGTTTATGTGTTAAACCTGTGTGAATGAAACAAAACACAACTCCAGGAGTGTTTTTGATGAAAAAGTTATGACATAGATCAGAAAATAGTGTAACATGGGCCCTTCAATTAAAAGGTCTGTACCAGATTTTTCATGTATTTCAGTAAAAGCTGTCTTGCCCAAATACAGCTACATAATCGGTTCTTGAGATGAAAATAAGTCAGCTGTGTAGTATCTGCATCCAATTAGAACATAATTTATTGTCAGAGAATCTGGAAGTGTGCAGTTAACTTGCTAGTAGTTTTTGGCATTACTGTGATGGCAAAAAAAGCAACGCCTTTGACCTCATAAGTTGAAAAACACTTATAACTCTTTGCAGTGAATATATACGATGCTCTGAATGCATATGTAAGTGAGGAATAACGGCCGGTGTACACTGACTGCAGGTGGAGTGCATATCGGGACGTGCGCTGGTCCCGCAAGATTTAGAAAATCATTCAAATCAGTAGCACAGGAGCACAGTTTCCACACTCTGCCACCTAACTGCACAGCAGCAGCAGAGTCTGCAGTCAGCAGAGACCGCAGGCAGTCAAGTCGCACTAAAACCGGACCGAACCGCACTGCACCTGCAGTCAATGTACACCGGGGGTAACTTTAGATGAAAGCAAACGTTTTAAGATACTAAAAAATCTGGTACGTTGTTTTAAACCATATTGTGCATAAAACTTTTAAAACTAAACTAAAAAACTAAACTAAAAAACTAAAACTATTGGGTAAGCTTAGAATATAGTTTAAATTTTAAAACAAAACTAGCAAAGAATGAAATTTTGTGTTGATTTTAGAAACTGCTTGCTAATCTTATCACAATATTTTACAACAGCATTTCAACAGCCACCACAGTAATGAACTGAAGTAGAGAATAGAAAAAAAATCTCTTTGCGTATGATTTGTTAACACACAAATTTACCAGAATAATTTGAAATGCGAGCAGAATCCAAGTTAAAAAGCAAATGTGCTCCTGAAGGAAAAGGTCTTATTTCAATACACTTGGAATTAATTTTTACCTGAAAATGAATTATTCATAAAAGTTCACTTTGTGGCATATGATAAACCGCCTTTTAAGAAGCAGTCAATTTTCTTGCAGTGGGATTATTGGAATAAGGAGAAGAAATTGTGCTACTATGAAACCACCACAAAAATACCTCGTTTTTGTCGTCAGCTCAAATGTATTACAATAACAAGACTTCTATAAGAAATCCAATAGTATATTCATTACAATAATCTTTTTGCCTGCTTTATCACGTGTTTACCAGTAAAGCACCATTATTTACAACTTTGAAGTTAGGCCTGTCACAATAAGAGATTTTTGAGCTAGATATTTTGCAACAGAGATACACTGTGAGAAACAATAATACTGAAACTACTTTTACTATAATATGTAAGGCAGAGCTGTTTAATGTCATACTGTGGAACATTCCAGACAGGGCAATGAGAAACAAGCAGGTGAAGGACCCTCCACCAGAAAAGTTACACAAGTTGCATCCATCGTACATAGGCATATAGGCCAGTCATTTAAAGTGGAGTGTTATAGAGAGCAGTGCCATCTGTCCTCTGAATGCACAGTTCACAAGGTTTG
Source organism: Scartelaos histophorus (assembly GCA_000787155.1). Classification (NCBI taxonomy): domain Eukaryota; kingdom Metazoa; phylum Chordata; class Actinopteri; order Gobiiformes; family Gobiidae; genus Scartelaos; species Scartelaos histophorus. The sequence continues at coordinate 32,349 of KN497662.1, read as the reverse complement.
AAGCATTTATTTCAGTCATTACCCACTTCACCTCACACATTCTCCAGATGGAGTGGGCTGACATAGACAAAGGGAAACCACTCTAATGACAGCTCAAGTGCAGGTAGACTGTTTGCCACGTATAGTTCACTTATATACCCAGAACACACACCTGACTTTAGATTGCAGTGTATGATTCAAGTGCCTTCCATAATTCAGGGAGTCAAAGGAAAAGAACTTCAGAGGTTTCTTTACAGTCTCATGCGTGAATGGTTCAAACAGACACGTGCACGCTAGCTAAGGCGGATAGCAATGCACTGGCACGGCCGGTCTGTGGGCTTTGAAGAGCTGAGGCACTTGTGAAAAGACTGCCAGGCTGCCAGGAGAAGCTGGGCCAGGTTTGGGGGAAGTGATGAGCAACTCTGTGATTTCTACCAAAGTGTGAGTTCTGACAGAGAAAGGGTGTGTGCTCCAGGCATGGAAGCAGACATGTTCAGAGCAGTGTTGTATGGAATTACAGATTTGGTTCAAATAGAGTCTTCTTGTGGAGTGTCAGGTAAAAAAATGACCCACTTTAGAGCTGCATAATATATCGCAGTCGAATTGAAATTGTGATTTGACTTGGTGCAATTATACAATCACAAAGGCTGTGGTCGTTTAGATAATGTAATGTCCTTTGCAAAGAACAACATCCTGTATTTTTTATAGATGTTTTGAAATACATGAACGCCTTGTGTTAGTTTGTATCTCAGTCTTCTCTCAAATGTTGATGCTGCTATAGTTCTTTACTATGTCCACGTTGAATTGACTTCTTAAATATTTTTTGCCAATCTAACTGCAATCATTTTACTTCACTTTTAAAAAATGGCAAATCAGTCTATTTTATTTTCCAGAATCAAGTAACAATCCTTTCTATTTAAAGGTCCTATATTATGCTATTTTCGGATCTATGTTATGATGTTGTTCTCTTATAATAAATATATCTACAGTTATGTTTTGTTTCAGTCTCACTTTTAAACACACAAAACCAGCATATTTAGTTTTTCTCTCAAACTGAAAACACTCTGGTCCACCTTGTGATGTCATGGGAAGTGCTCTGTTGTGTTTTTAAACTCTTCTATACACCATCTGGCATCACGAGGTGGAACAGAGCATTTTAAGTTAGATGAAGAATGAAGAAAGGTAAATATACTGTTAATTCCAGCCAAGTACAGTAAAATTAATCCTGCCAAGTCAATTCCAGGATTTCAAAATGCATTTGTGCACATGAAGGAAATATTTGAGGAATAACAGAATGAAATTATCAGTCCAAAAACTGCCTCTGCCAGTGACTTTTCACAGTAAAAACATACAGGGATACTCCCCATTTTCAGATTACTGTCCTCAAGTCTGAGCTGAAACCGTTGATGCAAGGCAGATTCAGAAGTTTGAGTGCAAGGCCTACACTATTCCATCTGTAGTTAGTGACTTGTCTTGGATGAGAAGATAGCTGTGTAGCTGTTTTGTGGCCCGTGATGCATGAGGCAACTTGTGTTTTTGGAACAAGATCTATCTCTCAATAACCTTGATAACAATGGAAGTAGACAGAGCCAAAGCAAAGTCAATAGATTCTGCCCCCAGTTGGCATTTAAAGCAACCAAATCTTTTGTTTAAAATGAGGAAAAACCCGACAGATTCGGCAGACAGATGGTGCGAGAGATAGGGGAAATGACAATTCTTGTAAGATGTTGGGGTGCGATGCAATTCGGGGGGATGAGACGTGAAGAAAAAATAAAAACTCAGTGGCAAAAACTGTGCTATCTGAAGAGTGGCAGATCACAGAATAGTAAATGAAGCATGATGTTATTTAACACGTTTCAAAAAGCAGGGAGCACCAGAGAGGCGGGCGTACAACTCCAGCAACCTGCCTTTCTTGTCAGATGTGCTTTTTGCTTTGTCTTGAGGGACTCTGAAACAATGAGGAAGGCAGCTGCGAAATTGGGAGAAAGAAAGGTCAAACCAGGTGACGAGGTGGCTATAGCTGCACGGAGGTGTCAGGAAGGGGAGTCTGTTTGAAGTCCAGAAGTCATTTTCGGGCTTAACAGATGTAGTGGTGCTAGCAAAACAGTGGTCGGTAGCCTGGGCTGCGCATACTGTTCTTGTTGATCAGAAAGGTGAGAGAGAGAGAGAGAGAGTGGAAAGGTGGAGTGCACTGAAAGCCTCTTGGCCCATGAAGCACTCAAGTATCAGTAAGGCGCAAGGAAGTGCACGCTGGAGCATCTCCATAGTGGCCATTAAGTCACTTTGATGTGTGGAGATGGCTATAACTTGAAGGCATGAGATGACACTGACTAGCAGCTGTCTATCTCAGAGCACAATGGAAAGACTACAAACCCAGTCTCTTAGCCTCTTAGCCGCTTTGCTGGAACAAGATTACATTTGTAAGGGATCTATATGTGTTTGCCTAGATGGTGCTATAAGCTAAGCATTTAGTGGCAAGTCAACAACATGATTTTGGCACTGACTAAACAGACAAACATCTAAGAATAAAGCAATTAGACATTATAGCTTACAGTATATTTTGAATAGCCTTTAAGATACAAAGGAACACATGTCTGAATGTTTTTGCCAAGTCAGTTAAAGGGCCCATATTACGCTATCTGTGCTATTATGCTGCTCCTCATGAAAAACACACCTGAAGTTGTATTCTGTTTCATTCACACATGTTTAACACACAAATTCTGTACATTTAGGCTGATTTCTTTCCTCAAATAGAAATTCTACCACCTCTATTCCACCACCGTGTGATGTCATGCAGTAATACAAGAAGAACTCCACAGTGTTTTTAAACTCCATACACCTTCACTTGAATCATTTAGATCAGCGGTCTCCAACATTTTTTGCCCCACGGACCGGTTTAATGTCAAACAATATTTTCACGGACCAGCGTTTAAGGTGTGGCGGATAAATACAACAAAATACTATGATATGACCTGCAATATTTTCACGGACCGGCGTTTAAGGTGTGGCGGATAAATACAACAAAATAATATGATATGAGCTGCATTCCAAGTGGCGAAGCCGTTTTGAGGGCTTCATTGCCTCATTCGAGAGCCGGTCGCCGCATATTATGCAGAGCGGGCTCGGTGCGTGGGAATCTCCTGTTGAGATAAATCCGCATTTTCAGTAGGACTCCTGATATTGTCTATTAAATGTAGCTTTCTTTTTCTTGGAAGTCGTAGGCTCCTCTTCTGTCTCCTGGCTGGGCCTTTTCCCCTTTGCAAAGAAACTTTCCAAAGACGTTAGTTTTTTACTCATTTTGCTAGCTCCTGGGTTTCATTTTAGCAGTGACCGAGAAGAGCGCCTTGACCTGCGTCAAGAGTGACATAGACGGATGTAACAGAGAATCGGGTAATTTTTCTAAATTTTCTGTGCGACCCGGGTACCAAATGACCCACGGACCGGTACCGGTCCACGGCCTGGGGGTTGGGGACCGCTGATTTAGACGATTTCAGCTGTTGAACTGCCAGTCCCTACTGAACTAAAGGCAAAAAGTAGCTGTTAACTTGAAAACTACCATTACATGAGATCACAAAGTGGAACAGAGCATTTTGAGCTTTGGAGATATAGACAGACTATTAATTAAGGGATTGCTCATATGTGAATGAAACAAAGCACAACTCCAGATATGTTTTTGATGATGTAACATTATAATGTGAGTCAATATTGCACAATAAAGGACCTTAAATAACTTTTATCAACTACACACTGTATATTTTGTACACACACACGCACACGCACGCACGCACACACACACACACACACACACACACACACACACACACACACACACACACACACACACACACACACACACACACACACACACACACAGTTAAAGCCTTGATTCTAATGCCTTATTGTATTTGTGCCCTTATTTTATCATAGTTTTTATCGTAGTCTTAGTTTCAACATCATATCAACCTTTTTGTAAATTTTGTTAGTTGAGAATGGCAATAAAACTTGTTTTCTTATCCCAGTATACTCTGTGTAATATGCTAATTGGCAAACCACAGTTGTTTTAGTATAATTTTACATTTTTCCACCATAAGTTTTATATTAACAACAACAACAATTGTCCATAAGCTTAAATATTTCATTTGGCTGCATTTCAAAAGTATTTAAATAACCATTCTGTTTTCCATTTGTCATCTAAAAAGTGCTACTGCTACCTTCTCTGATGACAGATATCTTGGACGCACCTGATGTAGCAGTACAGTATGAAGGGACTATATTAAAACCCACCTAGATATTAACCTGATAAAAAAGAGATTGAGTCATTGAGCTGGGACCGCTGTATATTGCAAAAACAGATTAAGCAGAACTTTCATGGCATGGCTTTGTTTCCTTCTCAACCTGGTGCATCCCAATGGGGAGATAATCTGGGAAATGCAGCGATATCGGCGCCTCTCTAGGTTTGCCTGAGAAGCCTTGTGAGACCCTCTTGAGATATGAGCCTTTGATATCAAGACCAATTATGTGGTATGGGCCAACACGCACGCACACACACTCACACACACACACACACACACACTCTCACACACACACAGCTACCAATATGTCCGCTCTGCCACACATAAACATGAACAGCCTTAGAGAGGAGAGAGCACGAAGCAAAGAGAATCTGATACAGAAGGAGACACTGGGCAGGCAGAACATGCTCTGATTTTATCTAGTGGGCTT
>KN497662.1:12648-22648 GCA_000787155.1 Scartelaos histophorus | reverse complement strand
GAGGGTTTATTTTGAATACATTTATCATGTGAGCAAACAAAAATATACAGATAAAACAGCTAGGAAAAGCTCAAATAAAAAAAATCTAACCTTAAAAGCTGTATTAGATCCCAGAATATGCACAAAATACTTGTACTTTTTACCCTTGAAGTACATTTTTAAACAGCATCTTTAATAGTTTTACATAAGAAGATTTTATTCATGTTAAACTTTTACTTTAGTATTTTTTTGCTTCTCTGCACTCTTACTTGAAATCTTAAAGCTGTATTAGATCCCAAAATATGCACAAAATACTTGTACTTTTTACCCTTGAAGTACATTTTTAAACAGCATCTTTAATATTATACTTTTACTTTAGTATTTTTTTGCTTCTCCGCACTCTTACTTGAGTAACAAAACTGACCACTGCTTCCATCGCTGGTTTAAACTGAAGTAACATTCATAATACATCAGTTGATTGTTTATAAATGGCCCATTACTTATCATTCAGTAACTCATGATTCATATTCCTGCCCATGTTTACAGTGTATGCTCAGACTAGCCCATTGTGAGTGTGAGGTGTGGTGCAGCTTTGTCCCTGGGATTTTGCTTGTTGTGCCTGTAGTTCTCCTGTGCCCCTGAGTGCGGCCCCCTGTGAGCTCAAGTGATCTTCCCCTGACAGAGGGGAGATCAGCTGACTGCTTATTTGTGCTGCTTGGGTCTGTCACTCTCGGCTATTATCAAGACTCAGATGTGGTTTAGTGTAGTGATTTCACCATACTGTCTATACACATATCCAAGTAAATGTAATACAGACAGAAATCATATATAATCACAGGGTTTTAGCAGAATCAAAAATGCTTTCATCTAGATTTAGTTAATGATTTAGATCTCATTTAAGCTCGTCTTAAAGGCCCTATATTACGCAAAATGTACTCTTGAGAGCTTTTAAGCCCTGTTATGATGTTGTTACCTCATCAGAAACACACCCGGATTTGTGTTTTGAGTTAGGGTTGTTTTAATTCATACTTATTTGAGTAATCTTCTATTATTAGTCTGTCTCTGATGTCATGTAGTGGTAGTTTTTCAAATTAACTGCTTCCTTTTACGTTTTGTTCAGTACAGATTGGCAATTCCAGGGTTGAAATTATTCAAATGATTCTAGGGAAGATGCATGGAGTTTAAAAACACAGTGGAGCACTTCCTTTATTACCACATGACATCAGAAGGTGGAATCAAGTGTGAAGAACTCCTCGGGTTTTTGTGTGAATGAAACAAAACAAAACTCCAGGCATGTTTGTGACGAGGAGACAACATTAGAACATAGATCAGAAAACAGTGTAATATGACCCCTTTACACTTGGGCTAATAGTCATAGTCAAACTTTAACATCCCTGGACTTTTGTTTCTGCTTCAGTTGAATATATCCAAAGTACACTACAATCATCAACTCAGTTCATGAAAACTATTATTAGTGCTTCCAAGACGTTTCTATGCACCTATGCAAGTTAACAGCACAGAGTCCCTGGATACCAGGCGCACACTTCAAACACATACCTTACAACACAAACCTGCAAAGGAGAGGCAGAAAAAACAACCTCTCCTGCTCCCCCTGTCTGTGTAACCATGGCAACCCCATCCCTCCCTCCTCCGGGCCAACTCATTGGCTGGAGGAGCGTCATGGTTACACGGATGCAGCGGAGAATCTGAATGAGCTCACACACACACACACACACACACACACACACACACACACACACACACACACACACACACACACACACACACACACACACACACACACACACACACACACACGCACACACACACACACACACACACACACACACACACACAAACACACACACACACAAACACGCACACACACACACACACACACACACACTCAGACACACAGACACGCACACAAACACACGCACACACACACACACACACACACACACACACACACACAAATTTAAATGGCTTTGGGTGCTGGCATGTACCAACCGGGGTGGACAAATCTTTGCACCCTTGGGCGTCACATTGATAATGGCAAGCACTAGCTCAGAGATAAGACTGGTATATAAGTGACATTTACTGAAAACGAACAAACACACACACTTTTAAATGACCACAGGCTATAATTACACCCAGGGTCCTCTTTGAGAAGGTGGACTTCGGTGTCTCCATGTGTTTTGTGCATGTAAGAGAGTGCTGGGGGCAATGGGTCAGAGAAGTGCTATTATTATGGTTTCCATGGGCTGCATCAAGTCTGACTTGGTGAACACAAATGTCAGTTTCAAACAGAGAGTTAATTGAAGCGTGTGCAGATCAATACATACCATTTATTGTGAGACATCTGTCTAGACTGGCTATAAGATCAGATGTCTGACAGCTATGCTCAAATGGCCAGGTATAAAGAATGCATGGTAATACAGGCTCAGTTTAAAGAAGAGCATTGTTGTATAAAGGTTGTATAAAGTTATGATGTTATTAGGTTTGCTTTAATATTTAAGTGTAAGGAATGTACAAAATGTTCCCCGAAGCTTCCGCTGGAGCAGACCCCATGACTCATACAATCTAATCTTAACACTTTGCTGTGGAATAGCTTTGCTTTATATATTTAGTCTGTATTTGCAAATTGTATGCTAACAGAGAAAGTCACACACAGTCCAAGTCAAACTGACTGCTTGTGCTATACTTATGAATATCCTCAAATACATGATTTAAAAGAAGAAATATACTGGAATGCCGCCTAATGCCAAGATATCATTGACATCCTAAAATGTTGTGGTAAAAATATATGAGCTAATGTTTTGGGTAACTACAGTTAATTTGCATGACCACTACATATTTTTTGCTATAGAGCTAAAAAGATCTAATGCTGACAAAAACCCTATAAAATGTAAAGGAGAGAAGCGTGACCTTGTGAGAACCGTCTCTGCACAAATCCCTCTTTCAAAGCTGTCACACAGCACCTCTGTCGTCACACATGATCCCAGTGTTTACACATGTAATAACACTGTGTGAGCGGTGCATGTCATTAGTTGTGTAAGTGGTGACAGAAACTTGGCTGTCCCAGACAGTACAGACAGTCTTATTCAGACTCTCTCTTTGCCTCGGGGGGCTGAAACAAAAGGATATTGATTTTTACATTTGGGCCAAGAACAAGAGAGTGGCGAAAGAGGTGGATAGATGGAGAGAAGCAGAGAAGACGCTGGAGAGAGAGGAAGAGGAGAGATTTAAAAGGTGATCTCTCACTTGAACTGCCAAAATGTTTGGGGTGTCACTGATGGGCGATGGCAAACCAGAAGACAAGAATTGTATTTAATGATCTTTAAAAGGAAGAAAAATAGTTATAATTCATAATGCGAAATTGTATAGACTAGTTTAGACTTTTCAGCTCTAGCTGAGCTGCACAAAGATACACACATTCATGAATGTGTGATTAAGATATTGCAATAAAACCAATATTAAATTATTCCTTGTGCAAATAAGGTTTTCACTTATTTGCACAAGGAATAATTCACAATTCACAAACTAACATGGAAAAAACCATGTACTTGCACCAAATGCTGCAAATATAAACCTTTCAAAAAATTTTATTTCTGAGCTTCCAGAAATACAATGGCTATGCTTTTTGTATGAGACCTCGGAGACCCTTCTCTCTAAATAATTGCAAAATCTCATCTCTTATCTTCCATTATCCTCAAAAAGAAAGTTTTTACCCGTAAACCCAAGAAAGTCTTTTTTAACACTCAGAACTTTTCACTTTAGACTCCCACAGCACACAAGTACCTAATCACAAGTGAAAGAATTCTCAGCAGAGGTGCACCACAGGGCTCTGTTCTCCGACCATTGATGCTTTTGAGGCTCTTGTTTTGCCGATTGAGAATTTTAGATACGTATTTTGTCCATTGTGGAAACCTAGCATATGGTTAAAGCATTTGTTAAACAAATAAGGGAAAAAAGGAGCATACTGTTCACCTTTTAATTTTTAACCTTTAATTTGAAGAACGTAAGTAGAAAGTTTGAGAATGAGAAACTCTGAAACTTGGAAAACTTTACTTAAGTTTCACAGTTTGGATAACTTCTAATATTAACAATCTAAATGCTTGTAAAATATCATCTATAACATCTTTTCGACATAAATTTACTACTGACAGTTTTTGAATGTTACAACTATCTTTCAAATCAGCAACCATTTGAAATCAATTATTAATCTTGCTAACTACTAATAGCTTCTATATTACACAAAATTTACTCTTGTGAGCTTCAAGTCATATTATAATGTTGTTACCTCTTCAAAAGTAGAATTGTGTTTTGTTTCTTTCACACATGTTTGAGTAATCTTTTATTATTAGTCTGTCTGCATATTTGAAGCTCAAAATGTTCTGTTCCACCTTGTGATGACACAGTGGTAGTTTTCAAGTTAACAGTTTTACCTTTAGTTCAGTAAATATTAGATTCCAGATATGAAATTCTCCAAATGATTGTAGTGAAGGTATGGAGTTTAAAAACACAGTGCTGAACGTCCTGTTTTATCACATGACATCACAAGGTGGAACAGAGTGATTTTTGTTTGAGAACAGAACTCAGTCTAAATATGCAGGGTCTGTTGTGATGAGAAAAGAATATTATAACATAGATCAGAGAGCAGCCTAATGTGGGCCCTTTAAGCTCATATCTATATTAGGACCATAAAGATCTCATCTGTGACGTCACTCCTATAGCCTCTGTCTTGGTCCTTTAAGCTTGTACTCCCCCTCTATTGGCTTCTTTTATCCAGAACGCCTTGGACTGGATCACTGCCCGTCCTTGACCTGCCCTGACTGCAAGTCCATTTCCCCACATGATAGACTTCTCTGTTCAGATCTCTTTACTCGCCTTGGCCGTTTTGCAAACCACCATAGCTGTCGCTGTCTTCATTTTAAATTTTGGCCTGGTTGTCTATTGACATAAAATAAGGAAAATCTTTTTTCTTCTCCCTCTGTTTCTCTCTTTTTTTTGCAAGCACTGGTTGGAAGAAATAAAATGAAATGTAAACTAATGAGCCAAGAAAAACATGCACACATTCAGGACACTGGTGGGATTCAGGAATATATTGCTGTGAGAATATATTAGATACAATCTATAGCCACAAGGGGCTTGTACGAGAATAGATGAACAAAACAAATGTATTTTTAGCTGCAAAATACTATATTGAGTTATGAGGTCTTCAGGACATGGACACCGTATTCAGACCTGAACCACAGCAAGAAACTGAGCACTGATGGGCCAAACCAGTGATTTCTGCTTTGGTTCAAGCAATACTATGGCAAGTACTACAAACTACCAATACCAAAATCAATTATTTTTTTATTAAAATGAATTGAACTCAATATAACCATGACACATAAAGGCTATATTTACTTACTCCATCCCAGCTCTTTCCTGACCTAAAAAGTATACATATGTAAACATGTAAATAAATTAAATTAAATCAGAGTATTAGTAAAATGATTAATGTTTTTGTATATTTTTTTTAACATTTTCGGGGAGAAGAACAAGTATTTTTTTTTCATAAAGAATACTTTATTGATATTTTTCCATATACAGATATTTTAGTATTAAGCCACTCATCAGTACATCACAGCCTTCACGGAGGTCCCGTAGTGCTTCTCATGTGAGTATAATTCAGTAGAGTATATTAAATAGAGAACATACGTTATGCTTTCTTATTTTCATAGTTTTTGGGAGGACTTTTCTCATGATGTGAACCAGGTGTCAGAAGCCAGTGAGGCAATAAATCCTATCGGCCCAAAGCTCTGCAGAGTCCTACAGCGCTATATAAATAAAACAAAGATTTAATACTTAGCCTAAAAAATCCAGCATTTAGCCTGGGCTCATTTAAGATCCGTATTGACTGAATTATAAAAGCCTGTAAAAATGCTAACATGCTAATCCCATCTATTCAGCCAGGTTAAGACAAATAAATCATCCGTCTTTGATGAACTATTTATGCTCTCCCACTTTTCTTTTATTCATATCCGCATAGCCCTGGAATAAATGGGCTCAATGGTGGAAGATTGAGTATTTTGCTTCTTGTGTGTCCTCCAGCTACACTGCCTTTGTTTCAGCTAATCCCTTGCTAAGTATAAACAGCTCCAATTTGCATATGTCGTCTTACTCTTTTGACATTGATGCAAATACCTGACTGTAGCTCGTGTGGCTCCGGTTCTTGTTTAGGTACTTGCCTCTGATCACCTCTTGTGTTAGTTATAGGTGTGCACATGCGGACTATGTTGAGTTATATCATGTGTGCTGGAAGTGCAAGTTCCATGATTGACGGCAGCCATTAATAGGATTAAGTCCAAGTGGGCCACAGCTCCCTCTAGGAGTCTTCAAAGCCAAACGTCGCGAGGGGGAGAAAGACGAACGCACAGACGCCCTACTGGGAGCGTATGTGCACATTCAGGGCGTGTTTGAAGCCAACAAGAAGAGCGTAAGAAATATATAAAGTGTGCATAGTAAAAAGACGAAGCGTATGCAAATGAGCCAGAGAGAAAGGCAGCGCGCATTTCCTTTCTGTGCTTTTTTCTAGTCTGCATTATGTCTTGTTTGTGTACTGAATAAGGCTGTATAGTCATCGCTTCTGGTCATTTTTGGAAGTACTTTTATGAGGACTTACCACTGCTAATTTAACACTTGTAAAATGGAAATACAAGTAACAGTGGTACAACTTTCAAAGATCAAAATTTTAACTGTAACCACAGGAATTTAGTTTGTTAACATTTGTGGTGTTTTCAGATGTTTGCTGCAAGAACGCCAGGGGATGTGTGAAGTTCTATTTAAGTACTGGATTGTTAGTGAGTACTTCTGCAATTCCTATTCTAAACTAAACTAAAGTCAAACTAATGTCACATTGTACAATTTCAGATGAAGATCAGGGGCCTATGTAAACCTGTGGGAGATTGACTGTTGTTGTTTTTTTAAGATAGTAGTTTATTTATTTTAAGCTATGTCACAAGAGAACAAACAGAACATGCTACAAAGATTAATGCAATCTTAACTAAAACTGACTGATTGTTACTTAAAATGGAGTGGGAAATAAAACATCTTAAATGAAATGTCCAAACTTCTGACAAATATAACAAATGTTGAATTACATTGTTATTTGCTAGGGATTAACTCCATAAACTTGTTATGCATAATATTAATGTAAGGGTTTATAGTCCTTTTAACTGACAACAATCACAAGATCATGAGACTGAATAATGGCACCACTTTTTGAAGCTATTGTGAAAACTTTTGTTTGTTCGTGCTGAGAACTGTGCCAGTTTTGCCTCATGTGAATAGGCCCAGTAAATACAGAAATATGAACCAAAACCAAGGTTGACAAATCTGTATTTGAGCGCTAAATAGCAAATTACATAACTGAATCAAAAACTTACCTGACCTCCAGGTTTATTTTAAACTATAGAGAATCTAGAATATTGTGAACGCATAGGCCTGTCACCATAACACATTTTGAAGTATGATTTATTGCTGAGGAAAATATAGATGATAAACAATAATACTGAAACTAATTTATCTCACTGATACAATTACCAAAAAAGCAGGATTATCTCAAACAAAAAAAGAACAAAAACTCCCCCACTATTACAAACAAAAAATTACCCATGAGGAATATGGAACCCAAAAATAATTGTTTTATCTTTTATAAATTGAACAATAAGTCACTATTGCAATTATCGTGACAGGTCTATAAACATAACCTATTTAAACTTAAACAAACTTTATTGATCCACAAGGGAAATTATTAGCTCACACATGGCCATATATTACATTAACAAAGAGTACAAATGTAAACGGTAATAATAAATTCAAAATACATAGCAAAAATAAGAAGATATTTTTAAACTAAAACTGCATCATTAGAACTTGTCATATAATTAGACTAGTTTGAACCATGTGAGCCATTTAAAATCTTACCTATGGCGATGGGAGCTATCAAGATGCAGAGGAAGAGCAGACATCTGGCCCACATGACGGCCGAAGTTGACCTGGAAGTTAATATGGCGGCACTTCCTGATGAGCCCAGACACTCTTGTGGTGAGCTGTTTGCCTCACAGCTCAGTGCGTTTGACACCATACAGACCTGTAAAAGAGACACACGAAATTAGACTTCTTGTTAACACACTATTTTTATACCAGTGTGCTGCTAAAATAGCTTAGGGTAAAATTAAACACGAAAATTTGGGATTGCATTTCCCAGTCTGTCTGTTACCAAGTTTAGCTATACCTATACACATTAGTTTCCTGAAGTTAATGCAACTTACAGTATATCCTTAAGCCATAAAAAGAAATGGGAATCAATAATCATTTGAGGCACAGAAATACAGGATATATATAAAATGATGAGCGGGAACAGCTATAATCAGATCAAAAAGCCACACCCACAGTTCCATTTGGCCAATCAAACTTGTCTAATGAATTATGCTGCCCTAATTTTGAAATCTTCAATATTTAAAAGCTGTAATTTACAAAACAAGCCCCACCCTCCATCCATTTTCTATTAGTGCAGGTGTCTAGTGACCCATATATCATATACTTCAGCTGGACCCACCACGTTAACGACTGGTGTCTAGACTGCATCTGGGGCACATTTCTATATTTTATGAGCTACTCAAAATATAAGCAGGACCTGAATCTTTAAAAGAAAATTATTTATTTTAACTTTATATTGCCCATGGAGTTTAACTTTGCAACATTTACAAAATTAGTACTATCTAGACACATCTAGTCCAACAATCGACGAACACACACTGCTGTAGTTGTTTTAGTCACTATGTTATTGCATTAAGATTCACAACACTTTTAATAAGCATTGAAATGACAAATGTTTTTATGTTCCAAATCTGATCTGGTGTCTCGTGTCAAGGGCAGTCTGTAACAAGCAATTCATACATACATTTTTGCAATGATTCAGTGTAAACTGGCATTTCACTCAACCACAAATGATTTAATTAAAATATCCATCAGTGTGGAACAAAAGATGATGATTCACTGATGTGAGTCTGAGAAAAAGTAATTATATTATTGTGGTCTAAGTCTAAAACTTAGATAATGTGCGATTATTAACACCAGGAATGCACCGATAGTGATTCTATGGCCAAAACTAGTGTAGGGTTTGAAAACAAATTTGCTCCAGTTATGTTATGTCACCTATTTATCCTGCAAGTAACTACTGAAGAGCTTTGTAAGAATTAAACTTCAAACATCATGAGACTTCCTAGGCCTGCACTAGTGAATCAGTCTTTTTACATCAAATTACAGGCCCAACCAGGATATTGACTGAACCAATACCATGGAATCAATACTCGATCCAGCTAATTTTCCTGGATCGGCACTGATATTTGATACAAGTATCGGTATTGATGCATCCCTAATTGACACATGACCAACAATGAACAACAATGAAATGCTTAACTCTTATTCACACCGTCTTCTAGAGCACTAGTAAAGTTAAGGTCATAACATTTACTGTTTTGAAATACAGATTGAATTATAAGTTCTCACAATATATATTTTTCATTTCTAACAATTATATTGGGGCCGGTATCACTATTATTGTCTAACTGACATATCTTGACAGCCCAGATAATAACATTAAGAGCTTTCTGGCTGCTTTTCATCGGACAAGCAAACTTAAGAAATTCAAATTTAATGAAATCTGTTGGGATTCTTCAGTGCTGCCTTTCTGTCAACATCAAGGTCATCCAAACACATTCATTATGCAATCAGTTTAGCAGCATTTAAACAAACATTTTTCTATGGGCGTAGTTCAAGAGGTAGCAGCAGCCCTATTTGTGCCTAACCACCTCTGGCTCTCGGGAGACGTGGAGCTGTGTCTGATAAACAGGCTTGTCACTTGTGTGTGTGTGTGTTTGTGTGAGTGTGAGTGAGTGTGTGTGTGTGTGTGTGTGTGTGTGTGTGTGTGAGTGTGTGTGTGTGTGTGTGTGTGTGTGTGTGAGTG
>KN497659.1:0-10356 GCA_000787155.1 Scartelaos histophorus | reverse complement strand
GAAAGAGGTGAGGAGGCAACAACGCCACATAAGTCCCATATAGTTTACACATCCTTCAGAGACACAAACCTGCTTTACACGGCCATTGTAAGAGTCACACACAGTCACTTATCAGGGGAATAGGGCCGTATAGAGAGAAAGAGGCAGATATAAGATGGGATATAAGAAAAAGAGGAAGATATACGTTTAAAGTTCGGTCAAGAAGACATAAAAAAGGGAGGACAATGTTTAAAAGATGGAAGAATTAACTATGCAAAGGTGAAATGATGCAAATGTGTCATACAGAACTGGAGGTGCAATGAAAATTAAGTGCCAAAGCAGAGGAATAGCAAAACTGTCGTCTCTCATAATGCAATGTGCTGGAACTAAGCATTATTTTGCTTAATTAAATTAAATTAAATTGCTAATGTGCTGGAACTAAGCATTATTTTGCTAATAAATTAATACATTTATCGATTGTGGTTATTATTGTATTTGTTCTAAATCAGTAATTAGACCAGCGTGCTGAGTCATTTGAATAGGAGCACTGTTCATTATTTAGTAAGAAGTGTTGGCTCAGCACATGACATATTTATGAGTCTGTGTGTATACGGCAGTCCAGATGAAGGCTACTGCATAACTACAGCTGTTGACATGACTTTCAATAATGTATGACTTGCTATTAATCCAATTGCAAAAATAAATCAGGACATCTCATTAACCGTGTCCATATGATTACCTCTTAACTTTTTTCTACCTTGGTCCACTAATTCATCCAATTAGTTTTTTCTGCAGTAATAAAATGCTGGACTAATAGGCATAGCAATATAATGATACACAGAGAATACAAGCAAGTTACAAAAGCTGGTAAAATAGCAAAATAATGTGACATTGATATAACATAGTGTCAATGGGGATGATTTAGTTCCATTAACTCCACCGATTCTAATTGATTTTATATTGTCTGTAGTCTAAAAATGTTTGTATTTACCTGCTCTATATTGTCCTGGTGTTTCCATTTTCTTATTTTTTATGTACATAAATTCCTATTTCCAGTATGGAGCATCTTGAGCTTCATTTGACTGGAGTCGAACGTCCCTTAGTCCAGTTCTAGTCCAGTTTTTTTATATAATCTATGGTGCATTCTCATTATATTTAGTTCAGTTTTGCTCTGTTAATGTCTGTGTATATTTTTGTATGTCTTGTTCCTCTATTTAAAGATGAAAGCAGGTAAAAGATGTATTATTTCTAAATTGGTTGACAGTTTTAGAACTATACAAATCAATTACACTCCAAGCCAAAACGCATGCCCTGACGATAACATATTTCACCAAACTTTCTAATCCATGACAGACACTTGAACGCATCCCCGTGATGACCCAGTTAATGTAATTACTCCCAAGATGCTGCACTAATTAAGACAATAAGACAAGCCACAGCTCACAGCACACAGACAAACAAGGTTATGCTTCACAAATCATTGGCAGCAACATTCAAGTCAGACGTAAGATACTAACTATATCACAGGAGCTAATAGGCAGGGCAATTAAAGTCAACTTGCTCGTCTCTCTGCTTGCATTTGCACGGTGCCCCTGGTCTTACGTCAACACTGATCAAGTATCGTGACATCTGCCTGACTCTATTTAATGCCATACTTTGAGTAATTCTAAGCAAAGCAAGAACAACTCCATGGAAATGAGCACATGGCATTTCCTTCACCAGAAAAACTACATAGTGCACCTTTAAAGTAGCACTGAGTAACTTTCATGGGGAGAGTCCAACGTGTCCTTGTCTTGTTGCTCTGGAATATTACACCGTGCACCCTCGAATGCATCAGACTTGCATTCAAATAAAGTTGTTCTTACTGTGAGCAAGTGTTACCTGTCCATAAATTTAGCCTGTAGCTTTGCTTGGTGGCATCATATCCTTGTTTTAATGGAAATATATAAGTAATACCATAGTGCGGCACATTCCAGGCAAAGCAATAACATCTAAATGGAGACGAGCGATGAGCAGTCCCTCCACTGGAAAAGTTACAGAGAACGTTTAATGGACAATCTGCACAAGCAAATTTAGCTTTCTGTAACAGGCTGTTTTTGGAGCTTTTAGGCAGACCAAAAGTATTCCAAGAGAGAAAGTCAAACTGGTATCACTGCAGCTGACTTGAGGTGAAATATGGAGCGAGTACAGACATGCAGTACAGACAGTGCAGCGTGTAGGAGACCGCTCGGTTACTCACTGTTTACATGGAGGTTTTAGTGGGACACTGATCACATGGATTAAGTCGTCCAACTGGATTTCTCACTGGTGCACAGATACATACTGGGCACACGGCGGTCCTAGATTAATTTGTAGTACATGGCAATCATCAGATTCAACATGCAAAGAGTTTTTTTTCTTTTCAGTTTATGCATGTGAACTGAGGTGGACAATATATTCTACAACATCAGGCAATAATTTGAATTTCTGTGTTTGTTTTTTTTGTTTAGTTTTTCCCCAGATATTCCATGGCAACATTCTCAAAATTGCACCAGTTTCTGAATGAGTCATTGACAGTTTATTCAAAGTTGTTTACGAAACATAAAGTTGTTGTTTTGAAGAAGTAAAAAATATTGTCAAGAATAAAAGATATTTAAAAAGCTGCAAAAAGAGTAATAGCACAGGGGCCAGGATAAGGGGTCATGAAGCGACGTGCAATTTGGTTAAATTTAATAGGCTTTTTTTTTTTTTTGAGCAACACACTTAAACTTCATCCAAAACTTTTACTGGCATGTTTTAGTCATTTTACCAGATTTCTGATAGATTTCCATAATAGTCATCTGGATACATTTTTGTCAATATTGCCCATCCCTAGTCCTTCCCATGTTATAATTGGACAAAAAAAACAAAAACACATCAATTTCACTTCCTGCCAGTAACCTTACTGTGATTCTCACTCCTCTGTGGTGTGAAATTGCCTGCGTAAGAAAACTGCACAGATCCTGGCATACAGCAGCATCAATAATCTCCCATTGTGCACGAGTGAGGGAGAAAGTGAGAGAGAAAGTGTGAGGGTGAGTCACTGTGCCAGCTGTGACACCCCTCTGCACCCGCTCTGCACCCGCTCTGCACCCGCTCTGCACCCGCTCTGCACCCGCTCTGCACCCCCTCTGCACCCGCTCTGCACCCCCTCTGCACCTCGCACTGTCCGGGTCACAACCTCTCACACAACACAACCATTTAAAAGGTTAAACTTCACTGGGCGACACTAAGCGGAACTGCTAAGATCTCGTGATGCTATTTTAAGCCAATAGTTTGACAAAAGATCGAAGAAGTGTAAAGGTAATTAACAGTTGAGGATAAAAGACGACGAAGTAGATACAAGAGCAAATAATTGATTTTTCAATAGGACATATGGGTGGCTATGTCTGCTTACATAATGGAAAATACAAAAAAAAGAAACATGCAACGAAAGCAATAAATCTTGGCATTATCTAAAACATATGCCTGAATAGTCGTTTTGTAGAAAAGCAAAGTCAAGCATATTGTCTATTAGAACAAAACATAGAAAATGCAGCAAAAATAACTGATTAAAATATATGACAAACTTGAAACTAAATAATCCTTCACACATGGTAAAATGATTTCATTAACAAGGAAAACATGGAAATAGTCATGATTTTGGTTAAATTATTGAAGTCCTTTTGCCCCGTCCTTGAACCCAAACACTATAAACCACACATTCTATAGTAGGTCAACACAACGCATTAATGGAAGGCTTCGGAGCGTGGTGAAAATATAGGGTTTTGAAGATCAATATTACTCAGGTCTCAGATAAATATAGGCCGTAGTAGCACACTGCCCTGGTAATACGGGGCTATTATTTGCATGTCTGAAAATGAGCCTTGGTCTGCTTACTTATCGACACTGTGCATGAATTATTTCCCCCCAGCGCTTCAGCTTCTGGGATGTGAATATAT
Source organism: Scartelaos histophorus (assembly GCA_000787155.1). Lineage (NCBI taxonomy): Eukaryota > Metazoa > Chordata > Actinopteri > Gobiiformes > Gobiidae > Scartelaos > Scartelaos histophorus. The sequence goes on along the minus strand of KN497659.1, from coordinate 6,418 downwards.
GAGATTCAGCAACAACACAAGAGCTTGCCAACATCTAGGGCTACCGGATTAATCACAAACAAATCTCAAAATCTCAACGTGAATGAATGCAATAAGCAAATCACAAAAGATGCAATTTTTGATGTACCATCATTTTTTAAATAAAATATTCTACATAAAACTGATAACACTGTAGATGACATTTGCACAAACATATTAATAAATTTGATCCTTCAGTCCTTGTCAATTCTGGATAGATGTGTCTAAAACGTGAACTTTAAACTGAATCCTATAATGAAAAGCTAAATCATAAAACTCCGCAATCATAATGTTTGCCAGAAAAATTGCAATTTGCTATTTTTTCTCAGATCATTCAGCCCTGCCATCGTCTGTGTGCAAACCAGCAGTAGCCCTCGCATGTCCGACCGAGCCTGCAACAATAATATCAGATTCGTTTAACAAAAGGTTAGGATCAATGGAAGAACATTAAAGCTGGATGTAGCATTGCCTTGAGTGGAAAACTAGGTCAGTGCCCTCGGTGGGAGCAGCGGGCTCACAGTGCAGCTCTGCAGAGAGATGGTGCATACTATGAGCATGTTAAACTGCTCTTATACACTCCACACTCATCTGACCACAGGCTATGCCATACATCCACAGAACGGCACATGCATTTCAAACAGACGAGGCCCGTCTTAATGCCACTGAAAATCAATTCTCGCTTTTCCCACTGGAGACATTATGTGGCACATCATAAGCAGATTTTTATAGGCAACGCTGAGCTCAGCGCTTTCCAGCCAACAGCAAGTCATGAAAACGGAGCAAAAGAAAAATGTAGAACTTAAGATTTCAATAATTTTGAAATAAAGAAATTACTAGAGCTATATTGGTGTATATGGTACTTCAATTATTAGGCTGTGCTTTGTATAGTATGCCATTTTTTGAAGTTCTCTGGTACCTTTTATGGTGGAAGGAGCAGAATCTAGGTGCATCTGAGGAGAGGTGATCCAGCTCTCAGTAAGAATACATGTTTGGGGTATTCGCTACTGCTTGATGAATGTGAGAAATATTTCTGTTAGTATAAGGTCAGCTCTGTGACTAACTGCCCATTGCTCTGAGGGGTATGCAGCATGTCCTCTCTCCCTCAGGACAAGTCTCTTCAATGACACTGGGACAACCTGGCAGAGGCAGTGGGCGACCATTAGCTGTACAGCACCCTGGAGACTTTTCTAGATCTTGAGCCAAATTCTAGTCAAATTCTTAATGGGAGCTAATTGTGCAGGTTTTAGGTGGCCCATGGGTAGAACAAGCGAAGGTACATCCATTCGTAAGGTAGATTCATAATAGTCTGACTGAACTTGAAACACTTTCCATATATATCTGTACATAACCAATGATAGTACTAGTACACTACCATTGCTGCAGTGCTCGGCTTCATCTCCTTATCACCATCCAAATATTTCAGTTCCTTCCTCCTCCTCCTCCTCACACTGCTGCAGAAAGGCAAGTCAATGCTCTTGCAGCACATGTAATACGATCAGTATATGCTTCATATTATTAACCTCAAATATTAACGAAAAGTTTGAGGTATGCGATTTAACTTACTAAAATAAATTGAGAATGGTGACCTTAAAAAAGTAGAAGTATTCAAAATTGCAAGAACTACAAAAAACTATAATCATTAAAATCATTATACATTATTCATGCCTCCCAGTCAAACTAGATTTCTTATCCTTGAGCTAATCATTAGGCTGGATGAGATGTTAAAATTACATTTCAATGGGAATCTGATCACTGTGACAATGCTATTTTGGTGACCATTGGCCACAATTCAGAGCATCTCTAATGTACTGACCACCACCTCATTCCTCAGGTGGTGGTCAGCCTCTGTCATTCTGTGAGTGGCAGGTGGATTTAACCAATCACAGGGAGCTGTGAACTACCACAAGATTGTTATTATTTCCCTCTTAAAGATACAAAAAGATTGATCCAAATTTTGATCTTGGCTCTAGAAATTGCAACTATACAGACAAACATGGCAGTTCCTTTAAAACCTGAAGAGTCTAATCCCAAAAGAAGCAAAAAAGGTATATAATAAAACTGGGGAGGATTAGGAAATTTAGTCTGTGTCTGTAATAATCCCTGAAAAGATAGAGCCCAAGCTAAAATACTCCTATCAAGCAATCAAACTATTTAAGAAACCTTTCATAAATCCTAGACAATCATTTTGGTTGTCCTCCCAAGCAAATGGGCCAATGCATTTAAATAAGACGATTACTGTAACATTAAGTACACATACTTGTATCCATATAAAAATAAATATAAAAAATCTGTGTAGAAGATTGATGAAAAGAATGGAATGTTGTACTGTAATCTCCATGTCGTGTTTAATTTTAAAGTCAAATGTGTGTGGTACTTCATGTATCATGCAACATGCAGTATGTTGCATTGTAAAATACCTGATTACTGTCATTAGGAAAATCCCCAGCAATCGGTTACTTCTAATACAGCCCCTTACTAGTATAAAACTAATCCATTAAAAAACATAACCTTTTGGTGCCATTTTCTGAAAAGAAATCACTCCTCTAAATGCACAAGACACATGCATAAGGATAAAGTCTGGGAGCTCACGGCATTTGTGACAAATCAAAACATAACAAACCATGGCTGTAATAGAGGATCAATTTCCACTCTGCTACTACAGACCCTATTAATTACACTAATTAGACGACTTATTGATTTCCCCCATCAACACAAGACGTATACCGGCTTTTTAGAGAATGGAAAAAGTAGAAAGATATTGACAAAACAGACTTATGGCAAAGCATAAACTACAGTTAAATGGATTTTGCTGCAACTTTGTAGGTTAATAAAACAAGGGCACATTTTCACAAGAAGCAAAATGGACAGTGTATCCAAATTGTGTTTAAATCTCCAAATTCAGTATTTTTATTTAATATAAACTAGAGCCTGACATTATCAGCCGATATGGGCTCTTGGAGACATATCAGCCTAAATATTGCCGATATGGGCTGATAGTCCACATGGGCATGTTTAGACTCTATATATTATGTCCATTTAATTCCATTTACAGACAGATAAATGTCCTTATCTGTAGCGCCACATCAATATTTATCTGCAAAGTAATTTGTGTCTGATGCTGTACTGCCCTTGAACGCACCCCTCGAGCTCGTTTACAGGGAGATTTGAGAGGAGCCTGTGTGAGCCGAGAGTTTTGTAAATGTGTTGGTTTTGAAGCTACTTTTTGTTCTCTCATATTGATTAGTGTTTAGCTGCTATAGCTACCATACAAAAAAGTGTAAAGTGACTACAGTGGCTGTACACAGGTTACCTGCACTGATATGTAGGAAAGCTGTGAATAGAGGTATGAAAGATCAGCATTTACACATAGAATTTATTACTAATAGTGGTAGTTTTCACTTTCTTTACTGGCTCAAATGTCATGAAAAGATGCCATGAGGCCGACCTATGCAACAGTAAATGTCGCCTAAACAAATCCAATTTAATTTCCAATAGACAGTACCAAAGTTTTATAATCAATTGAAAATGTACATTTTAATATTTACATCACTAAGTATATTGGCTTTTATATCGGCACCTCCAACTTACATTTTATTGGCATCATATCAGCTCCAAAAAAATCCGTATCGGCTGGACTCTAATAGAAACATGATTTTTTCGGATAAATATGCATCCTGTTGGAGTTATAATTACAATTTATGTTTTCGTGTGAGAAATCATTTTGCAGAGGATTAAATTGGGCATTTTGCAGTTTGACATTCTATTCTAACATTGCAGCTTTTGTGACTTTATTTTAACTGCTATTGCGGTCATTGCTGTTACATAAAGATAGGAAAACATAATTACACATATATGATTGTTTTTCATTTTCAGACAGTAAACCGGGATTACAAAAACAAATTCCTCTCTTTTTGCCCCATTACATGAGTCAATAGTAGCACAAGGTCCTGGCATGAAGCGCATTGGTTTCACAGATGGATAAATCTTATCTCTATAGACAGACATCTCAGGTCCAAACTGTCACAGCTGTTGTTTGCAGAGCTTCACTTTCCTCCATCTCCTCCCTCTTTCTGTTCATATACATTTTACAGTACAGCACGTCAGCTTATGCCCATATAGGCCGTAGTGGAAAGAGTAATGAACTCTATTCTAAAGTACATATAAAAATACACTTACATGGCCAAAATGCTTTCAATTACCTCATCCAAATTTGTAATTACAAAAATGCAAAAAGTATATGAGAAAAATACTAGTAAAAGTACCATATTTTATTTTAGAAACATTTTAGATATGCCTTTTATATAAAACATGATAAATTAGTTTAAAGATTGTTCTGATTCACAATGCACATACTATTTGGGCCATTTGTCTCCACGGAGATGCAGATCTGTGAAGAGGCGAATCTGCTCACAGTATCAGCGCATGTAGCTATAAAAACACTTCAATAAATGCAAGATTAATATGTTTAACTAAATTTCAAGCAAAGCAATAACATGCATAGAGACAAGTGGCACCCTACAAGAATAGTTACATAGTGCACTTTGAAGATCAATATCGGCTCTATAGGTGGTTTAGTATTTTAATGTGGCACAATCAGTTCATCAATACAAATTAGTTAGACCAAAGGAGAATCTATAGTGTTTTGTGTTACAGAGAAAGGCTAAACAATTACTTGAACCAACACAATGTGGAAAAATGTGGACAAATGGTTGAAAAAAGGAGTAAAAATATTAAATACTACCATACTGTACAGTTCACACATAAAAGTTTGTGTTAAAACAAGTGAATTTACACAGTTATAGTATAAAATATGTTGTCAGGGGTAGATCTACTGTGAGATAACGGATTTAACATGGGCCGAACCAAAGCGATTTTCCTAATGACTTCCTGATGATCAACTTCCTACAGGAAAAACATGCCCAAGTGCAGTTCCATTATTTTAAGATTCAAAATTCAAAAAAAAAAAAAAAAAAAAAAAAAAACGAAAGAAAAACCCTGACCTCAAACGCCTCGTCCAGGTCCAGATGAGCGTTACCATGGCTACGGCACTGCCAAAACCCGTACTAACAAACATCGACACGTTTAAACATTTGAGTGGGCTGTGGGCTAGAAACAATTACGGTCCATTCACTGAAGGCTCGTACCACGCAGGAAGGTCGAAAAAGGGTGGGTGAGTAAAAAAGAACAAAATGGAGAGAGAGAGATTAGTGGGTTAATTTGGTCATTAACAGGAGGCACAACATTCAGGTAGGCTGCAATTGTCTTTTTGAATGGAGTGTAAAAATGTTAAAGTTTATACACAGAAACTGCAGAGTACTAATGCATCTTTTTTGTATTTAAATTGTAGAAAAGTTGGAGCAAGCCTTTATTCTCAGTAGCAGTGGCTCTTTGGGGGGTGAAGTAATTTTGTTGACCAATATTCCTCGTCTTTATTTTAGTCATAGTCTACGCCAATAACCTTGAAATAGAGAGTTTAGCAGATGAATTAGTAATTACAGTGCCACACCATCATCCCAGGTGAAACAGTGAAGCTGCAGAGGCTTTACTCTATACTGCTGTAGGATCCTCAGCCTGTCCTTGGGCAGCTGTGTTTACAATAGTATTTCTCATCAGGTGTGGAGTAAATAAATAATGTAATGTAATGTGCCTTTTAGAGCCCATAAAAAGAACTTTGTAAATGAAATACATTATTATTACTACATTAACAGGAAGGCCCAACATTAAGGTTCTATTGTCTTACACTGTGAATGGACAGATACTGCGTCTGAGATGGAATAGCATTCGCTCTTGTGCTGCATTCACTATAGAAGTACAATAGATTAATGGCATGCCAGAGTGAAAGTGCATCGATATTGACTGGTGAGTGGATGATCACTTAGGTCAAGAGCTCAACTGGTCCATTTAGTCGACAAGGCACAATCTCAAGACATTTATTCAATGATAAAGCCTCTTTCAAAGAAAAATTGCACTTGGATTTGGATTGCCAAATCATTTGAAGAAAATGTATGAAGCACAAAGCTTAAAGTGCTGAAAATGCAATGTGACAAGTTACTCTACTTTCCCATATCTTCACATTAAAATTTTAGACAAAACTTTATGCTTTGACAGAAACAAATGTTCTACAAATAGAACATAGTGTATCAAAACATCCCTCACTCAAACAAGCTTGTGTTGTAGATTTGGTAAAAATAAACAGTTCCACCAACATGTTTTTGGTAAGACACAAATGAAGTGTTGGCAATAGTGAAAAGTGACAGAAAACTGAAAATCACAGCCACACACATAAACTGAAGGATGCCCTGAAGAAGCACAAATATTGAGGTCACATCTGTTCTATAATTTCTGTCAAATTACTCAAAAGTCTATAAAATGCATATATATTTATTATATTATATTATAT
>KN497657.1:0-12811 GCA_000787155.1 Scartelaos histophorus | reverse complement strand
TTAGCCGGAACACCTGGGCAGACACCAAAGAGGGTAAGTACCACCACCTTTACACAATTACTTTGATTAAATGCACTTTTACTTCATAGTTCAATTCATTTTACTTCAATATTCCCTTTTCTTTTACACATTATCACTGAAACCATTCAATCAATTAACAATAAACACTTTTAAACTTTGCATTTGTTTGTTCCTTAACATGTAATGGGCACTAGCTACATTACACATGTGCAAATGAAACTTTTGATGAAGAAACAACATAACATGGATCAGAATATAGTGTTAAATGGGCTCTTTAAGACAGAAAGAAACTTTTTTTTTTTTTTCTAATATGATCAACCAATTGTGGCCTCCTCCACTCAAAGTGCCGAGCCTCACAGCAGCTCCTCTTTAAGGCCACTGCCACCTCCTGTTCCCTGATCACTGCTGCTGTGTGGGGGCTGTCAGTCTGTGCTGGTCCCTCTGTGCCTCTGGATCTCTTCACTTTCTCTCCTCCTCCGGCTTCAGCTGCTCTTCCCTCTGATTCCTCTTGCTTTTCCTGCACTACAATCCTCTGCTCTCTCACACAAACAGTCAAGTATATAGAGCAATAAGATCTCCTTTCACAGGGATCATCAAGTGTTTAAGAGGTTAAAAATATTCATACTAATAAAAAAGTAAAAAGTGCGGAAACATACAAAACAAAAACAAAAAACACTAAAATATGAATATACCTTTCAACAACACCAATTCATACACTGCTAAAGCGATTCCCTAGATCTAATCTGGTGCATTGTGTAATTTTTTTGGTGGAGCGTTTGTCAAATGCCTTGATATTGCTTTGTCTGGAATGTTTCACATGTTTCTATCTTCATGGAGACCAAAGCAGACCACGTTACAGGTCAGATCTGTGGAGATTCGACGCCGAATCTCCACAAATTTATTTTTTAAGCTGTAAAACCATCTGTAATTGAATAAAAGTAAGATAGAGCTGTTTAATGTCATATTGTGGAACATTCCAGGCAGAGCAAACATATAGAAACAAGCAGGTGACGGACCCCCACCCAAAAAGTTGCACAGGTTTAATCGGGAGTTGTTCCTTTTTCTTACTGAGCCTGCAGCATAAAAAAAAATAAATAAATAAAAAAAAAAAAAGCACACACACAATTAGCATTTCCTCGTTCCTCTTCCTTTTGTCAGACATACACCCCCTCCTCCACAGCGCCCCCTCCTGACAGCCTGCCCCTCCCTCTCACGCTCTCCCCTTCATGCCCGTCCTTGAGTTGTCGAGTGATTAGCCCGGGAGTCATTACCTGCTCCGGTGCTCTGTGATAGTCTTTGGTTTTGTTTGGAAAAGAGACAGGAGAATTAGCCGTTGCGGAGAGAAAACCACCTCTTAGCGTCACGTCACACGGGTTTACTGACTTCTATGTTCTACTGTTTTTTACTTGTAGCTGTTTGTACTTTTGAGATGTCACGGTTTCTCTCTCTCAAAGGGCTGAAAAAATAAAATAAAATACACCATTTGAATCCTAAAAGTCACATTTTCCCTCATTTTGAAAGCCATTAACAAACAACACTGGCAAATAAGAAGAACCGACATCTGACTCATATTGCGCTTTTTGGGGACACTCAAAGATGCTAGAATAATAAGAAATAATAAGAAAACAGTGGAGGGTGATAGTGGAAATGATTTGCTTGACCAGTCATTTATCTCTACATTATTTTTGATTCCAGAAGGGACCGGGACTGGACAATAGTGTGAAAAATCTGTCTAAACTTGAGAATGATCCAACCACAGCTGCAAGTGACTCTCAAATAAGGAAGACATCGCCAGCAAAATTTGTTAGATTTTTCAGAACAAAAATATGTAACTTGTTAGACCTTTTTGTTTGTTTGTTTGTTTGTTTGTCCATCTGTGTTGAGGCCGGGACAGACACAGGTGCTGCAGCTTCCCTCCCTCCATCTGTAACTCTACAACTGCATCAACATTTGATCAGAACAAGACCAAGGACAAAGACCAAACTGGATCTACGTGCAACAACTATTCTGTGTGATGCAATACGTAATAGCACAGGGAGTTTGACCACCTGCTTGTTTCCATAAAGATGCTTTGCCTGGACTGTTCCACAGCGTAGCATTTAACATATATATCGTCACCTTCCTAAAATAATTGCCTAAGTCACTTTTTGCCAGTTTACTTTGCCATAATTTAGGCCATCATTTCAATTTTGGGAGGAGTTTTTTGTTTCCTGAAAAACCTGAAAAAATGACTTATGCGATTATTTTAGGAAGGTGTCGATATGGAAAACATCTGGTATAGGGCCTTTAATTTTTAATGAAAACATAAGAATAAGAAAATATTAAAAAAACAAATTGATTGGATTTTTAACTGTTGACTTTGTTCATGTGTTCATGCGATTATTTTAGGAAGGTGTCGATATATTTTTTTCAGTTAGATATTTTCATTGCTATAATAATAATAATAATAATACATTTTATTCATTAGATGCCTTTCTGGAAATTCAAGGCTGCCTTACAACAACAACATCAAGTTAAATACTATAAATGCATATAGTTAAAGTGGGGCAGTATTTAAATTGATTGATTGCATTTAGTATTGTATTTTTAACCCTGGGAAACATTCCAGGTAAAGCAATAACTACAAAAAGCAATAGAGACAACCAGGTGGCAGGCCCATAATTTGCTAAAAACAAAAAAAAAAAAAAAGTACATTTTATGTATTTATTTTTATGTTATTTGACCTGTGGATTTTATTAAATGATAGATGTAGAATAGATGTGGGAAAAAAGGGAGAACAATGGGGAAAGGCTCTCAGCTAAGTTAATGTTCTTTAGTCTTGAGTGATCTTGAGCAAAACACACCTTGAGCATTCAAAGAAAATGTGACGTCAAAGACAAATATTGCAGTATTTAAAGGGTTGATATTATGTTATTACCTGATCTGTGTTATGATGTTTCCTCACTGTGGTCCTGTGGTCCAAAGCATAAAACATGATCTGATGAAGGCTTTTTTGCCAAAACGTTATTGGCAAATTAAAAAAAGCTTTATGACATTGGCCATCTGAGTGTGGTATGCATTTTTTTTTTATTTATTTTTTTTTTCATTTTTTAATTGCGCCTTGGATTTTCACCTCTTCAAGAATTCTGGTTTGCATTTTCTATTCCACTTGATCATGTTTCCTCAGCACAAACACACCTGGAGTTGTATTTTGTTTCATTCACATTTGCCTTCACTAGAATCATTGTTTTGCCATTGGTAACTTAACTTAAAAACTACCACTTCATGACATCACAAGGTGGAACAGAGCATTTTGAGTTTTGAAAATGTAAAACAAAACACAACTGTGAATGTATGTGAGGAGATAACTACATTATAATTTGGTTTAAAGCTCACAAGAGTTAATTTTGTGCAAGATAAGCTAAGTTTGAGGTTCACATTAGTCAAAAATGCTTATGTCATCTCTCCCTTGCAGATATTATTATCATTTACAAATCATTTTCAATTATTTTTGTTCTTTGCAGGAAGCTGTATGTTTGTGAACACAGCTGGCTCCCCCCACAGCGAGAGCCTCATGTCGATGCAGAGCTATACATCTGTTCCCATTGACCTGTGGGGCGTGATCAAAGAGCACTGCAGTTTACAGAGCTTATTCCAGACACTAAACACAGCACGACACTCATCAGTATTCCTCATCAGTGCGCGAGAGAGAGGAGAGGATTAATTCAATTTAAAAGTGAGATGACGGAACCTAATGTGGTCATACTGCATACACGCCTTTATGAAAACCCTTTAGTGATTAAAGCTACGGTGACAGTAGATTGAGGTACAGCCTGGAACATTTGTGCTAGGAATATTAAAAGTCCTGGATTATGCAAAATGGACCCGTGTGAGCTTTAAGCCATGTGAAAATGTTGATACTGCAACAAAATATATGTGGAATTGTTCATGATTCTTGTAATATGTAATTATTCTTTGTCTTTTTGTCTCTTCTGAGTGTTTAAAATGTGAACTTTGAAGATATTCCTATTATTAAAACATAAATTGCAAACCTAATCATATTTTTCCCCGATCATCCCGTCCTCTAAAGTACAGAGAGTTGTAGTTGAACTTTGCCTCACCTCTTCATGTTGAGACCTGGAGTTACCGATCTTTTCCAGCACATAAACATCTCCATAAATAAACAGTTTAAGGAGCAGCTTCAGTTTTAACAGGATCTAAATCACAGCTGCCAGCACCACCTCACTCTCTCCCTAAAGACTCACATCCACCAGTTACATTTAAAGGGCCTGTACCTGACTTTTTTAATCCACGAATTTGTGCAAAATCCATCTTGCTCCAGTAAATCGTCACATTTTTATACAGAACATTTCCATGTTCAAGGCACTGAAAGCTTTTAACCGCACACACATTCAGTCAACAAAGTAAACAGACATTGATGGGTTTGGTGTCTTGCCCAAGGACACCATCAACCGGTGGGCCAATGGATCTGATCACTCAAACAATATTTAAGTCAAGAGTGGGATTCAAACCTGCAACTTTCAAATCAGTGGACAAACGCTCAACCAACTAAGCTGCTGTTGTGTATCTTTACAATATATCAGTGCGATATAGAACATATTGGAAGCAGCTTTTGAGGTAAAAATAAGAAAACTGTCTCATGTCTCCCTGTAAGTAATTATAAATCATTTTATTGTCTGATAATCATCACAACCTTGGACTCTCAAAGTTGTGAAACACACTTATAACTTGTGCGTGGTTTATGGCTGATGTTTTGTAGTTACTGGGTCTATCCACATGAAACATTAACTGGCACAAGAATCAACATCTTCTAATAGCTTCAGAAAGTGGCGCCATTATTCAGTTCCAAAGCCTGTGATTGTCGTCAGCTGAAAGGACGTTAAACCATCAAATTAATGAGGCAAGTTTATGGAGCCGATCCCAAACAAATAATGATAAGGTTTTATGTTACATCAGGGTTTTCATCTTCTGGTTTATTTGTGATATTTTGAGGACTTTTGTCAAAAGCTAAAATTTAGTTTTTTTAGTTTAATTTTTTTTTTTTTTTTAATATTCTTAAGTGCTATGGCAACAGTGCTGGACATTCATTGCTCCAACACCCGGGGATTATAGCATGTGAATTTAACTTATTGATACGTTGCAGTTGACATCATCAACATTCCCTGGTGGTGTATTGCTAACTATAGGCTCTGCTTTGTCTGAAGCTCTATTACTCAAATTAGACTTTAATCTGAGCCTTGTTTCAACATAGAAAGAAGTCATTTAGCTGGAAGAGTTAAACAAAAAAAAACAAAAACATTACAGTCATTAGCTAGTTAAGATTAGCCAATAATTATTCAGTTTGTCACTTGAACATGTTTGTTGAAAGTCAAACACCTAAGCAGGACCATGAATCCTTGTATTAATTAAAGCTATTCTCAGACTAGTTTTTTGTTTTTTAATGTGTGTGTTGTGTCACCATGGCACCTACAGAAACATCTCGCCCTAGAAATACATACAGAGCACATGGATCTATAATAATAAACTGGATAAGGCGCTCCCCCTCTGCCGTGGCCATTGGTGCTGTAGCTCCCAGGAGTTTGGGCCCAGAATGAAGTCTCCAATACAATCACAATGGGAAATTTGGGAATTCAAACTAATTCTAACTAATTAATTCTTTTCCATTCTCGCCCGACTCTGAGCCTGCACTAGCTCCACTCTAGCAGCTCTCGTTCTGATTGGTCCAAACACACCACACCATGTACGTTACAGACGTCACATGAGTGGGAGGTGCTAGCCCGTATTGCGCTATTAATCCCAGGCCATTGAAAATAATACAGTGCCGTACAACCCCCACCGTGATGTTTTCAGATTCTTCAATGCGATGATGTTATACTCCCAGATGAGCGCAAGACCCAGTTTTCTATTCAAATATCCAAAAGATAAAATGTTGAACCTGATAAATTCTTTCAGTGACTCAACTCTCAGACTCTCTGTGTTACAATATTACAACTGCATTTTAGCCTGGCCCCATCTATATTACATTATAATGGCATAAGAATGATGTGATGACGTTTGAAACCCAATGTCTCAGATACAATAGAGCCAACCTCCATCTGAGCCACACATGCTTCTGTATTGTCTTGAATAATCCATGCAGGATCCAAAACAACTGTCTCGTATGATAATTTTCCATCATCGCTTCATCTGTCTGTGCCGTCTCATCTTTCTACCGACTGTATTGAATTTCCTATTTTCATTTCTGTCTTAATGAACAAATGCAGTTACAATCAAAACCCATATGATTTCTACATATAAATTGGAACAAGCTCTCATTTCAAGTTAATTCTAACAGAACAGAGGTCTTTCTCCCGTCATCCAATCAGCATTCAGAAGATAAGATTCACTGTCACTTTTCCTCAACGTTTATTTGAATTTCCTCTCACATGGCTGTCCTCTTATCAAGCTTCAGCGCCATTAAAAATCCACTTAACCAGTCAGGCTGGCTGTTTTCATTAGCAGATAGTCTTTGCTCGTCAGTATTTAGGTCACGATCTTTGCACCATCTGTAGTTAGTCCATCGTGAGCAGCCATATCCTTCGACAAAACCTTATAATTCAAACAGAACAGATCTCCAAGTGGAATCTCTTATACGACACTTCACATTGTGAGTAACTGTTTTGTCCACCAAATACGAAATTGAAATTCAGGTTACAGAGGAACAAATGAGATCTGGAGTACAGAGGAAAAATGTCACAGCACAACAGGGAAAGTGATACTTGAAAATGTGAACTGTATTATTCACATCAAATTGATTTCAAACTGAAATAAACCGCACTGGGAGAGCTTAGCGCCTGCTTTATTTTACAATCTATGGGTTTCAGAGCAGTGAAAAGATTAGAACAGTTCTATAGCACTAAAGAATTCAAAACAATATACTGGTAAAAAAAATAAATAAAAAGAACTCAGTACTCAAAATGGCACCTATTAAAGCAAAGCTGAAATGGAACATTGATCTTCCAAAACACTGACAAACACACTCACCACTGCAACCAACAAAACAACTGTGGCAATATTAAAAGTAGATTCATGAGCCAGGACCCCACCACAGAAGTGATATACAATATTTATCGATGGGTGATATGGGTAATTGCCAAGTTAGAGACTCAGGATGGAGAGAGAGAAGTTTTTATCCCAAGGGAAATTGAAGTTTTGCTGCAGCAACATTTCTTGGTCTTTGTGTCTCAGTGCAGTTTAACATCAGGTCAGGTAGGACCAGCAGATCTGTGAGGAGAAAAAGAGACAAAAGTTACTCTGCTGCTGTTTTGGTTGGTGATGAATGGCCCCTTCACAAGTATTTCCTCTGGAAGGTCTTGACATGTTTCCTCTGCAGCATTTTACTTTAAGTTTATCTCTCCAACATATATTTAATCTGTGAAGATACTGATACTTTGCAGTGACACCACGCTGGGGGTCTGCATGTATGTGTATGGCAGAATATGCAGCATTTATCGTGGTGACACAACGCACAATGACAACACTGCCAAATGCATTTTTAGATTTTTTTTTCTGAAAACTAAAGGAAAAAAAAATAAATAAAATAAATCATGAGTAAGTGATCAATTCGAGTGATCGCATTTAGGTGTTTATAAAAGAGAAACAGTTGACTGTAATGTTGTTTGTTTAAAAGTACAAAATCAGCATGTGCCTGTTGTAGTTCCAGTTCAGTCCTTCTGTCCATTATGGTTAGATTAAAGTCTATAACTTGAATAACAGAGCTTTAGACAGAGCAGTGAATCTAGTTAGCATCACATCTCCAGGGAATCTTAATGACATCAGCTGCAAAATTCCAATCATATTCAAATCCTTACCATTTTTTTCTGGATGGAAACTTTAATAATTTACTGAGATCTGATGCCTGTTCACACGTGCAGAGCTGGTTTCACCTGTCACTTCACCTGTCGTTTTAATGTGACGACTTCATTTGTAAATCATCAGCGGTAAACAGGAGCCATTGTTGAATTATTAAGTGACCTGTGGAGCGGCTGAACGCACTGAAGCTGCTGTTCTCAAGGTTTTTCCCAGCACGGTTCAAACTCGGGTTAAGAAATAATGGTGCGTTGATTACACTTTTCAGCTAAAAGTAAAAGGTTGCCTGGTCTATTCACTTAGACAGAGTTTGTGTTGGTCTTTTCTGAAAATTAAAATAAAAGAAAGCTCAATTAGCACATTAGGTGTAAAAGTCCAGTTACTTTCTTTAGCTAAAATAATGAAGGCCCATAAACTTGCCCTGACAATTATACATGCAGCCCTCACTTGGTCATGTTGTCCATAGGTTTCCTGTTATTGACTTTTTTGCATTCAAAAGATTTTGTTATAAATTGTTAATCCTAATAGAAAGGGCCTTTATTACACAAAATGGATTCTTGAGAACTTAAAGTCATGTTATAATGGTGTTAGCTGCTCAAAAACATACCTGGAGTTGTGTTTTGTTTCATTCACACCTGTTTGAGTAACACTTTATTATTAGTACATCTCCAAAAGCTCAAAATGCTGTGTTCTAATTTGTGATGTCATGTAGCTCCTTATTACCTTCAGTTCATTAGAGAATCGCGAATCAAAAGCTGAAATTATTTAAAAGATTCTAGTGTATGGAGTTCAGAAACGGAGTGGAGCACTTCCTGTATTACCATGACAAGGTGGAATTGAAGAAGTTTTAAAAATGCAGGATGTGTGTGTTGAACATCAAATGCAACAAAATAAAACTCAAAATATGTTTCTGATGAGGAAACAACATCATGACATAGATCAGAAAATAGCGTCATATGGGCCAATTAATTGAGCAACAAACGTCATTGAGATAAAGTTGTTCGCACTAATTACAAACCATATTTTCTCCTGCACTTTGAGATAGACAGAGATGTTTTAATTATGCCTGTGCATCCTTTGTCTGCTTGATAACGTACTCTGTCTTAATGATACAGGGTAGAGGCGAACTGCACTGCTCTGATTAGCTCTCAAACTTTGTGATTGACAGACTATGGCCTAACAAGCCTCTCCTCTCCCCTTCTCCTCCTCCTCTCCACTCGTCTTCACTTCTTTCTGCAGTTACTTTCGGTGACTTCCTGCCGGCATCGCGCCCCCATTACTTCTTTATCATCCGAGTGTGTGCGAACCAGACTCGCGCTGCCGTCGCCTCGTTCATTATATGTGTGTTAGCATGCGTCAAAAAGAGGCCTCTGCTCTTTTGACCGAGGCAGGGAGACAGAACATGATCTCTGGAGGACGACAAGAGGCTGCGGAGGCTGGGACTTGACAGGTCAGTGCATGTGCAGGAAAATGAACTTTACAATCTCATAACATAAGGGGAGAGGAGAGGGAAAGTGAAGTTCATGTGCATTTAACATAAGGATAGGCTAAAATAATGTGATTTCTGCATTGGATTAGACTTAATTTTTTATTTTTTTTTTTAATTATAATTTTTATTGAACATTTTTTGCAAAGCAGAGCAAGAATATAAAAAATAAGTCAGTGCAATTTTTCATTAAGTAAACATAATAGTTGAATAGTACGTTAGAAAAAGAAAATAATAAGTAAAGAAGTAAGTAAACAAAAAATATATATATACCCAAAATAAAAGTGAAAAAAAGAGATACAGAAATACTAAAATTGTATAAGAAAAGAAAAATAAAGAATACATAAAAAATATAAAAAAAAATAAATAAATAAGACCAAGGCGTAGGATCCGTGCTGAGGAGGCTGGATCAGACTTACACTTGATCCACAAGGGAAATTATTTGACAAAGTAGCTCACTGTATATTATAATGGAAAAGAGAAATTGTATAATACATTCTAAATGAGAAGCAAAAATGTCAAATAAGGTGTAATTTTATAAAGTAAAAATAAAACATAGGAATTTAGTAATAAAACATATATCTCCCCTACATAGAAGAGGCCATAAGGATGGAAGAAAATAAAATAGGATGGAGAATGAAGTAAGTACAGAGCTGTGAGTATATACCGATAAATAAATAGATATATGCTTAAATTGACAATTCAAAAGATACAACAACAACATTTTAACTTATTTGGTATGACAACATTTTTGGTGCACTGTCAGTTTTTTGGTGGAGTTTCTGCAAACTGCTTATCTTAATTTGACGTGGGATGTAATTCGAGAGTCTGATATCAAACTTATCTATGATCTTTAAATGCAAGAATATTCAAATGCCATACAACAAACTTCAGGTAAGTTTTTGTGGAGGTAACATTATTGTAACATTCCAAAAAGCTCACAAATCAATGTGGCATAATATAAGAGGGTTATCAGGTATATCTCGTACCTCTGAACACTGTGGGAGACTCTGAAACACTTTTACCACTGCACTTTACAGACGCTCCACATAACCTAATTTTGTCATTCTGCAAAAAAACTATTTCAATTAAAACAGAAGCCCTCTCCTCTGGGATGTGCTGACAGCGCCAGACTGATGTTATATTTAACTCCAAACCTGGTTCCTCTCACACATCAGCATGAGCCTTAGTTTTAAAACAGCCCACAAATGTTTCTTTTTTTTTTTTTTTTCAAGTAAGACCTGATGGTTTATGTAATTTATTCTCAGTTATCCTCGGGTTTTAGACTGATGAGAGTTTAGAGTTGCTGATATCTTCAAAATGTTGCACATAACAGAAAGTTTAACCTCATGAATACAGGAATTTGCTGCTTCTCAACCTGTCAGGAGAACATTTACCCATCTCCACCCCTGGTCAGTCACTCACAACATTCATAGTTTGGAAAGATGAGTGACTTTCTTTTCCAAGGGCAAAAGTGCAGCACATGGGCAGCATGGGTAAAAATGCAGTTGATTAAAGCACAATCATAATTTCAATAGTATTTATGTGTAATCCTTTAGCTGCTGTGAAAAGTTTGAGTAGCACTGACCTATAGTGCCTATAATTTAGCTTCATGTGTATTATTAGAAGGCCCATTAGACCAGCCTCTCATACAGCAAAGTAAAATGGAGTTATGTTTCCTAGAGCTGCTAAACCTCCATCTAACTGAACTTGTGTGTGGCTCCTATAATCTTCAATGAGCTCGGGTTTAATAATAATCAAGCCAAATGTGAATCTATGAGGACTGCTCCACTGAGACTATAGTGGAAATTGAAATCATTACTTTGCACGCTGCGTCTGTGTGCTAAAGGTCAAACTAAGGTCGGGCGTGCTCAGTAACAACCACATTAGCTCGTCGCTATTCCCCCCCTCGTGATGAATGGGGTCTACCGGGCCAAAAGACAGGGGCTGGGGCCAGTGACATACAGCACACGACGCGCATTTATCTCAGGAAAATGTAAAATCAATCCAAGTCCAACCGAGCGGATTTAGGACGGATGGACGGAAAAGGAAAAGTGTGGTGAAAGTCAAGAGGAAACAAAGTTAGCGGGTCCAATGCCAAATCCCAATCCTCGACTGGGCTGTACCGGAGTAGAAAACAAGGAGACCTATTTTGGATGGTGGCAGATGTGAGGGAGGAGGGAGGAACGCCACAGGGACGGATCTCAGCCAAAATTCTGATCTCTTGAAACGGTAATGAACAGGCCCTTAATAGCACTTATGGAGGTGCTGATTTGGTTTAAAGTGCATGACAGGTTAGATCACTTATTTCACTAACACATTATTAAACATAATTCAATTTAGGGTTTTAGTAAAATTCAAATTTGAGTGTCATTTTCTGTGATAATAACATTTATTAGTAGATTTATTCAGTCTTGGAACTCAGAGCTTTATCTATTTTCTGTATTTTTCTCACTTGACGGACGTAACACTAGATATTTACCACAAGTATTAGTAATAATTATAAAAACATGACACATTTTAAACCTTTCTGTGTTTTATTTAAATGAAACTGAAACATAACATTTGGTCGCACCTTGTTTTCATCACTAATACCAACCCAAGCACTTTTACTGCTCAACCAACACCCTCTTAAAGGTGCATTATGTAACTTTTCTGATGAAAGTTCTGCCATGTGCTTGTTTCCATGGAGATGCTATTGCTTTGTTTGGACTGCCCCACAGTACCGTATTTTTCGGACTATAAGGCGCATCTAAAATCATGACATTTTCTCAAAAAATCAACAGTGGCCTTATAATCCAGTGGCCTTATGTGTGACCTTTGGTTGTGTTTAACCTCCAACCGATTTGATGTTGTCCACATTAGTCTAATAACGTATTAGTGGGCGAGTCAGGAGGAGTAATATGTTGGCCACATATAGGGCGACTGTGCAACATACCGGTAGTTCTGCCGTGTGGTGTTCAAGGACCCAAAATGCCACCATTACCATGCAGATTTCAGGTTTTGTATTTTAGTGTTAAAACTGAACAATGTTGAGAGGGATCCGGGCATGTTTGATGCCCAAATCACCAACTGTTAAACTTGTATTTTTGTGTTAGCTACAACTGAGAGTTATTGTAAATGACCTGAATAAAGTTCGATTTATCCGGCACGCGTTTTGTTTCTCTTATTGTGCCTTATAATCCGATGCTCCTTATGTATGGACAATGACACAACTGACATATTATTTGATACTGCGCCTTATAATCCGGTGCACTTTATAGCCCCAAAAATACAGTATGTCTTTAAACTTGTCTATCTAACTTGTCTAAAAAGCAGGTGTTGCATCCTAAAACAATTAGCACAAGGCCTAATGGGAGAGGCCCCAAGGAAAATAGGTATCTGATCCTGATCTTTTATTAATGTTCTACCTACGTTGTCTAGGACAGAAGGTGCTATGGGACAGTTATCTATTTG